>VMDR010028023.1:0-13335 GCA_007922815.1 Macrotus californicus
CTTAAGTCTTCTCAATAATCAGCTACAACAAAATAAATAAATATGACTACAGTAATAAATATAGTATATGTTATATTTAAAATACTATTGTTTCCTAAATAGTGATTACTTTGCCCAAGATATCAGGGCACATCATTCAAGTAAGCAAAAAATCAACTGTAAATCCATATACACCTCTTCAGAGGTGGCTGCTTCCAGAACCTCTAAAGGTGCAGAATTACATCAGAAGCTCGCCCCACCCCAGACCAGCTCCTTCATCTGCCAGCCCCATGCTCTACATTTGTCTCAAGTTGCCCTCCACTCAACAAGTCCTGCTCCATTTGTTCTGAGATTTTACCTCAAAATCTCAAAAAATTTGCTTACAAATATATTATGCTTTTAAAAATTTTGTGGTTTTTGATTTACATTTAGATAACACTTAAATAACAACATTAAAGTGCTTCTAAATATCTCAACACCTACATCTAACCACAGTTAACAACTAAAAGTTGAAATACCCTGAGTGAATATGCAGTTTTATATACAAAAGAGCTTTTTTAAAAAAACTCACTGAAAGTAATATAACATACTGTCATATTTGATTGTTCATTTTTGACAGGCTTCAGTTAGCTTTTTCTGACAGTTAATTCACAAATGAGTTATAAAGTTAGTTATAAAGGTTTGCATATTTACCTGCTTCCCTGTTCTCTGAATAAAAGTAATAGAGCAATGAGGAGCGGCCATCCATGTGCACCTGTTCATGTAGGAAATGTTACTGCAGCCACACCAGAGCGCTGGGGAACTCTCACCTCGGAAGTTGATAAGCCTTTCCAGCATCCCAGTGATGGTCCATGCAGTGAGCTGTGGATCCACAGGCTTGGGCATGTACAGCTGCACTAACTGACCCCTGCAAAGGAAAAGTCCCACTGCCTTACAGGCTCAGGGTCTCATTCATGATGCATTGAAGATACTTCCTCAGAATCCTCACAATTCGCTTTCAAGGGTATGAACATAACTCCACAAATTGAGGGATGCTGCAGTCGTCACTGCATTTTATAACCCTGCTGTTAGCACATCGACCCCAGGAGAACACGTCACCTCACTCACACTGTTCCCCCCTCTCTTCAAGCTTCCCTAGTGGAGCCATAGCAATTTTCATTTGACTCCTAAAATACAATAAGCGCCAAGGTTTGGAAATGTGCTGACTTTGACTACTTAGGGAGCCTCAGCTCTATAATGTGTTCTTTCTTCTTGATTTTCCCTTTTTCTCTTTCTCACCATTCTTCCATCTGCTGCCTCTCCAGGCTTATTTGCCTTTCCCGTACAAGACCTGGAATTATCCTCAGATAATGAGGATTTTGAAAATTACAGGCAAGAAAAATAGCTCTCTTCTTGCAAGCTCTACATTAAACCTTTCAAGTGAAACCATACCCCTTCAACCCTCACTTTCACCTAAGGATAGTTGCTATAAAACCTGGAAGTCTTTTAGAGAAGGAATAAATAAATACAGAAAAAAGCCCTCCTCACTAAAATTGTGGGTCTGTCTCAGAAGAAATAGCCTGATCTCTGGAACAATGACCATGACTTGAACAGAGGGGCAAACTTACCTTATCACTATTTCTCCTGAATCCTGTAAACAGAAGGAGAGGAAGCCTTGCTTAGTTTTCAGAACAACGTGGCTGTCCTTGGTAGTCTAGTTGGAGGACATGAGATTGGGCTGGAAAATTCAGTATCTCTAGCTTTCTTCCTTCGGCAAATTCATTTGTCATTCTCTTTAGCCTCAAAGAGTGAAACTCAGTCTCACAATTATATTCAGTTAAATAAAGCCATGGTCTTGATAAAGTTTAAAACCAGAAGATGCTCTTATGGTGAACAAATATGTCTGTGCCTTGTTACAGTCAACAGTGATGTTCACAGAGATTTTCCCAAAGTTCTTATAAGGGCATGTAGTTTTCAAATCTACAAAATAGACCTTCAAAATAGAAAGAATGACTATTTCCACATACTGGCAAGTCCAGATACAAGCTGTTCTGTTGCAGTTGGTCAGAAACTCTAGGTATAACAGAAGAATTTAGAAGAAGAAATTGTCTGGACCTGTTATTCTAAACTTTTCATATAGTTTTTCCTCTCCTGTATAAGGAAAGTGACCCTGGTTCTCCAGGTTATACTGGAGGATCTAAATCTGCCATCGCAAAGTCAAAAGAGGCAGAATCTGAACTTTGTAACCACAGTAAAAATGGAGGTTAAACAAGATAGAGCCTTCAGGGGATATCGATGATTTCCAAGTAGACTGGTGTTCAGAACCCTGCCATGCTTTCTCAGTCCTTACCTGGAGCAGGTCCAGATCTGCTTTACAGCACAGTTCCTTCAGTTCCCCATAGATTTTTCTTAGGACTTTCCCAATATGAACCATGCTGCTCCTATTTCTCCTGAGTTGCTGAAAAATCATCTTGCCTTCATTTGCCAGGCTCTCTAAATGGTTTTGCATTTCCTCATGGAGGTATCGACACACCTTAGGATACTCAGCCCTGATCATCTCCATCCGTAGATCTAGAACATCCTGCAGTGACATTGGGTTACTTAGGTCATGTATCCAGATTGTTTTATTCTTCCCTTACCGTCTATTGTCTATGTGTTAGGTACAGTATACTTGGTGTAGCCTGTTGGGACTGTTATAACAAAAATACTGCAGACTGGGTAGCTTTTAAACAACAGAAATTCATTTCTCACAGTTCTGTAACCTGGGAAGTCCAATATTGGTGTTGACAGATTCGGTGTCTGGTGAGAGGCCACTTCCTCAATAGCCATTTTTTCTGTTGTGGCCTCAGATGGCAGAAGGGGCAAGGGACTTCTCTTGAGCCCCTTCTCTAAGGGCATTTACCTCATTTATGAGGATTCTGTCCTCATGACCTGGTCACCCCAAAGGCCCACCTCCTATTACCATCCCCGTGGGGGCAGGTAGAATTGCAGCACAGGACTTGGGGGAGGGAGGACGACACAAGCATTCAGACCAGAGAAGCACTAGATCTAGCTTCATGACTTTCCAGTTAAAAAAACACACACATTTTGTTTCTTTCTTTCCTTTTTCCCCTCCCTTTCTTTTCATTTACTTGTTTCCCTGCACCATGGTTTCCAACTATGTTCCCTCAAATTTCACATTTTCATAAAAAAGCTTCCTATAATTTCATAAAAATGGTTGTTTCCTATAATTCATTACTAAACCTAAATCATAATTCATTTTTCTCAATACTCATGCTCACAAACTGACTTTTTGCTACTAGCAAAAAAGCAACAATTTACTTCCTCAGGAAAAAGAAGACATCAGACATGATCTTTCAAATAAAAAGGGAACCAACCATATGGAAAAACATATTTGTCAATGATACCTTGGACAAGTGTTTGATCTCCAAAATATACAAAGAACTCACACGACTCCACACCAGGAAGACAAACAATTCAATTAAAAAATGGACAAAGGACCTGAACAGATACTTGTCCAAGGAGGACATATAGAGGGCTCATAGGCATACGCCAGGATATTCAACACCACTAAACATCAGAAAGATGCAAAGCAAAACCACAATGAGGTACCACTTCACACCAGTCAGTATGGCCATCATTAACAAATCAACAAACAAGTACTGGTGAGTTTGTGGAGAAAAGGAAACCCTAGTGCACTGTTGGTGGGAATGCAGACTGGTGCAGCCACTTTGGAAAACAGTATGGAATTTTCTTAAAAAACTGAAAATGGAACTGCCTTTTTATGTAGTGATTCCACTGCTAGGATTATACCCTAAGAATCCTGAAACACCAATCCAAAAGAACCTATGCACCCCAATGTTCATAGCAGCACAATTTACAATAGCCAAGTGCTGGAAACAGCGTAAGTGCCCATCACTAAATGAGTGGATCAAACAATTGTGGTACATTTACACAATGGAATACTACACAGCAGAAAGAAAGAAGAAACTACTCTTCACGACAGCATGGATGGAACTGGAGAATAATATGCTAAGTGAAATAAGCCAAGCCATGAAAGATAAATACCATATGATCTCACTTAAAATTAGAACCTAATCAACAAAACAACAAAAACAAGCAAAAAAGAACCAGAGACATGGAAATAAAGAACAAACTGACAGTGACCAGAGCTGGTGGGGTAAGGGGGAAAAGAGGGGAAACATATGGGACAAAGGACCTATGGACAAGGACAATTCAATGGGGATTATCTTTGGGAGCAGGGGTTGGACAGGGCAGGGGAGAGCAACGAGGGGAAAAATGGGGACAACTGTAACTGAACAATAAAATATAAATTAAAAAAAATTAAAAATTATCTCAATTTCCAAAACACTCTGTTTTTACCAGTGATTAGCTCTGTCTACCTGTTAGTAGCCAGGACTACATCTACCTCCTCTTCATTGGTCCATCCTGTCTTGGCCCCTCAAAGACATTATTCTCTAGATTACTGCCCCACAATATTCATTCTCTTCTCTGCTTGTCTCCTTTGTCTCTCTCTGTCACTGTCTCTCTCTCTCTCTGTCCCCACTTTCAGTGTGTCTCTGTTTCATGCTCTCAATCACTTTTTCAAACACACTTTTCCCTTCTTTTTATACAGCTTTTATTTATTTATTCATTGTTTCCTTGTTTGTTTATTTTTACTGTATTTTTTCCATTACCATTTAACTCCCCTATACCCTCCTCCATCTCCAATACCCCTCCAAAACCACACTGCTGTCCATGTCTATGAGTTCTTTATCTTTTCTCTTTTTTGCTCCATCCCCAACCCCAGCACATCTCTGCCCTCCAGACCTGTCAGCCAACTTTCTATCTATGGGCCTGTCTCTATTTTGCTTGTTAGTTTAGTTCATTCATTGGATTCCACATATAAGTGAAATCATGTGGTAAATTGTCTTTCTCTGACAGCCTTTAAACATGTGTAAATTTACCTGATTTTTTGGGGGAAATCCAAAACTAAACATCCTTGTTCTAATGACCTTATTTAGCTCCTATGCTAACACTTTTATCCTCAACAAAAGCCAGACTTGTTGATCAATTCTGATCAAACTCACTGTGCCCATGCATCCAGTTTTAGTAATTTGTCCAGGCAATGACTCCGTCTTTTCATATTCCAACTCACCAAGAGCCCTTTTAGTTTAAAGCCAAGTAATATCATTCATTCTTACATTACTTCACCCCTCCCTTCCACATTTGACACTATTTACTACTCATTCCTTTTACTAATACCTTCTGTTAACTCTGCTCCAGAAAGATGTGTTCTCAGAGCGCTGCTGGTTCACCCCCTGACCTCCTGCAACTCTCTGCCCAGAAGGGGCATTCACAGTGGATCTTCCTGATCACCATCCATTCCCCAAACTTGCACTCTTTATTCCCATTCTCTGCTTTAACTTTTTCGAAGCACTTCACAAATGTCACGTATTATAAATTTTACTTTTTTATTTGTGGATTGAGTTCTCTCAGTAGATTATAAGTCCTGATCTCAGTGATTTGTTTGTGTTTTTGTCCATTTCTTTACCTCTTTTATGGCCTAGAACAGTGAGCAATACATCATAGGCCCTCACATGAATGAATGAATGAATGAATGAATGAATGAACGAACGAACGAATGAATGAAGGAATGAACGAATGAATGAAGGAATGCAAGAATGATTCGTTAGGAAACTCATCCTAAATAATCAAGATAACTTTTTTATTTCCTGGTGGTCTTCTTACAGCACCATGTACTGATTCTTATTGAGTGAACCATTATTCTCTAACATTGCCTGCTTAGATGTCTCCTTCAGAAGTGCTTGAATTCTTTGAAGATAAAAATGTACTTTATTTCTTCAGTTTCAGGTTCTCAATTCACTTTTGTGAATCAATGAATAGTACAACCCAAAATCTTTAGCTAAGGATTCACACTCGTGGTCTAGCCATAATTAAATTTCTAGCCATCTCTTTCATCCTTTCCTGCCTCAAGCCTTATGTATTAATCAGTAGGAGATACTACCAGGTCCCAAACAATTCCATGTCTGCGTTTTAGTTTTCTTGGTCCTCAAAACTTTCTGCCACAAATACCCATGAATTTACAAATTCCACTAACACATTAGTATCAGTTTGACTTTTCCTTATCTACAATGGTTGTTTTAACATTTGGAGTTTCCTAAACTGTTACAGAACTCCACTTCTACCTCCTTCCCAGTGACCATTGTAGTCTTGTCCCTGCTAGTGTATTTGTGACAGACATTGCTTGATACAAAAAATCAGGAAAAACCTTTTAGTTACCTAGTGAGTTCAGCACGAGATCCGACACTGGAGGACATGTTTCCCCAAAGAGAAATGTATTATTGCTCTTTTTCTCAAAAACCATTCAAGGGGCATTATGATTTAATTCACTGTAAATTACCATAATATCTATCCCAAGCTGGTCCCCAGGGAAACAGGGCCTACTGCTTACCTCCCATACTTTAAATATGTTGGTCACTTTGTTTAGATTTCTCTGGTTTTTCTGTTTATTTTTCCAAATAGACTTCATTTGCTTCAGAAGTTTCTCCTGCAAAAGAACTATATGAGCACTAAAAAAAAGCAGTACATTTCAGATACAGTAGTCCCCCATTATTGCAGTTTTGCTTTCCATAGTTTTATTTACCCAAGGTCAACTGTGCTATAAAAATATTAAGTGGGAAATTCCAGAAAAAAACAACTGTTAAGTTTTGAGTTGCATGCCATTCTGCATAGTGTGACGGGCAGTTTTGTTCCCTCCACCTGAGCTGTGAACCGTCCCTTTGTCCCGTGTATCCCCACTGTATACATTACTTGCCAGTTAGTCATCTAGTAGCAGTCTTGATTATTAGATTCACTGTCACAGTGTCACAGTGCTTGTGTCCCAATATTTACTTAGTGATGACGACAAAGCACAAGGGTAGTGATGCTTGCAATTTGGAGATGCCGACGAGAAGCCCTAAAAGTGTGTGTATGTATGTATATGAAAAAACAGTGTACACAGGGTTTGGTACTATCTGTGGTGCTTAGGTGTCCACTGTGGGTTTTAGAACATATCTGTACCTCAGAAATATATAAGGGGATAGACATGAGACACACAAACAGTAAAAAGAGCAGAAATGTCGATTTTCTTTGGAACAGTAATTGTCAAATCTGAGAAATCAACCAAAAATAGAGTTCCTGAATTAGGAAAAATGTATCCATTGTCTGAGGAATCTGGCACTGCTATTATATGTAATCTGGTGAATTTTCAGAAGTAAATCTTGCTTCATATTTAATTTTGAAATGTTAGCCCTCAGTGTTTCTAAGGCCCTTTAAAAATGTGTTGGCCAGTGTTTCTAGACCTGCTCTCATCAGAACGGGCTCGTTGTCATCATTGCTGTAGCAGCCAGTGGCTGTCGCTGCAACCAGGTTCACCCCCATGTTCCTTACACTGAGATACCAGCACCCTAATACTCATCATCTTCATCCTATTCCTCTCCCTCAGGCCAACAGAATTTACGCTTAAGGAGGGCAGGGACATTTGCCTAGTTTCTTCACTGCTCTATCTCCAGTTTTTTTAGAACAGTGCCTGGCACATGGTGTTCTGAAGTTCTATTTATTTATTGCAGAAAATAATAATAACAATTAACGTAGTTTTCTTCTTGCCCAGCAGACTCAGGGTCTTGCACGTTTCCAAGTGCATTTGGAGGCATTACTTACCCTGTGGTGATCAGCAGCCTGCTTTACTGAATGGTGTCTATGATTGATATGATCTCGGGAATAACAGCAGAGTACACACAGCAGGATCTTGTCAACTGGACAGAAGAAGATCTTTATTATTTGGTGTGTCTTACAGATCTGCTCTGCAGAGCTTGGTGACCGAAAGAAAACTGACTTTCTAGCAGGAAGAACTTGTTTCTTAGCTAAAATAATACATTTGAAGTCCATTGGCAGTGATACTGCCCTGCACACAGGGCAGCGAGTAGGAGTCTGGGTATCTCCCCACAAGAGGCAAAGACAGGGAGCACAAAAGCTGTGGCCGCAGGCAATGGTGACAGGGTCTGTGAAGTAGTCCTTGCAGACGGAGCAGGTGAGCTCACTGGGGGAATACGACATGCGAGCAGAACTCATGTTTCTGAGAAAATAAAAGGAAAGGGTATGCTTTACCCCTGCACATGTGAGTTGAGTTTCAGCCTTAACTCACTTACATGCCTATGCACTATGGCAGGACAGGTAATGTTTTGAATAGGATGGAGAGGCACAAAGAGAGTCCTACAGACTGGTAACATGCACTATTGTTTGCCAACCTTGGCCTTTAGCACTACTTCTCAGTTCCCTATTAGAAATACAGGATGTTTCATATATATTATCTCTTTTACAAAGACAAAGAAATCAGAGGTACTGAACTCATCCCTAGTCACAGAGAGTGGGTCATATTTTCTCCAAAACTATCACAGCTTTTTTCCCCTCTCTGACTGGTTAGCACACAGTGTGCTCTAATACTGACCAATGAAATAAGTAAGACTCCTAGGAGCATTCTAGAAAATATTTTCTTGCTCCAGAAGAGACACATGGAAGTAAAAACTGTGTTTCTAGCCATTATTTGAATACCAGTTGGCACAGACTTTGTGATTTCAACATGAATTAGCCTAAAGACAAAAACCAAAACTCAGAGGATAACAGAGGGAAGGAAAGAACATGGGTTCTTACTAATGTCATTGAGCACTAATTACATAATTCTGGAGAGGTCAACCCATGAAAGTAGAAGAAATGGTAGAAATTACCATTTTAAAGACATTATAAAAATAATTGAATCAGGCAAAAATCACTAATGGATACTGAAATAACTAAGTCAAAGATTAGTATATATTATTAAAGTTTCACCCTTTATATTAGTTCTTAAATGCAAAAGGGAAAAAGGTACCTTTACAAAGCATAGATTTGGCAGGTACATTAACAAAGTAAACAGACTCTGGGCATCACCATGTCCAGAGATGTGGACTAGTAGGAATAAACAACACCTCTGTAGTACTCTTGACAAAATGAAACATTTAACCTTCAAGTTACTATAGGGGAAAATTAGATAGATACTTTTGAGGGAAATTATGCAAAACAGCCTAACTATTTAAATAATCTTAATTTCTTAGGGAAAAATGTTTATTTTTAAAAAATATATTTTATTGATTATGCTGTTAGAGTTATCCTATATTTTCCTCCATTTTATTCCTGTCTGCCCTGTACCACCTCCCCCCCACCAGCATTCTCCTCCTTAGTTCAGTCCATGGATCATACATATAAGTTCTTTGGCTTCTCCATTTTCTTATTCTTCATCTCCTCCTGTCTATTTTGAACCTACCATTTATGCTTCTTATTTCCTGTACCTTTCCCCCCATTCTTCCCCTTCTCTGCTGATAAGCTCCCATGTGATCTCCATTTCTGTGAGTCTCTTCCTGTTCTAGTTGTTTGCTTAGTTTTTTTTTTTTTTTATTTTTTTAGATTCAGTTGTTGATACTTGTGAGTTTGTTGTCATTTTACTCTTCATAGTTTTTATCATCTTTATTCTTAGATAAGTCTCTTTAACATTTTATATAATAAGGGCTTGGTAGTGATGAACTCCTTTAACTTGACCTTATCTGGGAAGCACTTTATCTGCCCTTCCATTCTAAATGAGAGCTTTGTTGGATAGAGTAATCTTGGATGTAGGTCCTTGCCTTTCATGACTTTGAATACTTCTTTCCAGCCTCTTCTTGCCTGCAAGTTTTCTTTGGAGAAATCAGCTGATAGCATTATGGGTACTCCTTTGTAGGTAACTGTTTCCTTTTCTCTTTCTGCTTTTAAGATTCTCTCCTTATGTTTAATCTTGGGTAATACAATTATGATGTGCCTTGGTGTGTGCTTCCTTGGGTCCAATTTCTTTGGGACTCTGGTTTCCTGGACTTCCTGGAAGTCTATTTCCTTCACCAGATTGGGGAAGTTCTCCTTCATTATTTGTTCAAATAAGTTTTCAATTTCTTGCTTTTCCTCTTATTCTCTGGCACCCTTATGATTCAGATGTTGGAATTTTAAGGTTGTCCCAGAGGTTCCTAAGCCTTTCCTCATTTTTTAAAAAATTCTTCTTTCTTCATTCTGTTCTGGTTGAATGTTCATTTTTTCCTTCTGCTCCAAACCATTCATTTAAGTGCTGGTTTCCTTCCTATCACTGTTGGTTCCCTGTATATTTTTCTTTATTTCACTTAGCATAGCCTTCACTTCTTCTATTTTGTGTCCATATTCAGGCTTTTCTGTGAGCATCCTGATTACCAGTGTTTTAAACTGTGCATCTGATAGGTTGGCTATCTCTTCATTGCTTAGTTCTTTTTTGGAGCTTTGATCTGGTCTTTCATTTGGGCCATATTTCGTTGTCTTGGTGCACCTGTTACATTGTCAGGAATAGAGCCTTAGGTATTCATCAGGTCTGGGCAACCCACATCACTGCACTGTGGCACTGTATGTGGGGGAGGGGTGAGAGAGGGAATAATGCCTCATGCTCGGCTCTTGTCTGGCTTTCAGTTTCTTCCCCCACTAACCACAAGGAAATTGGGCCCTTCTGGTGCTGATTCCCAGGTGGGTGGGTTTGTGTACATTCTAAGACACTGCTGGGTCTCTCCAATGAACTCTTCTGTGAGGCTGGGAGTTTCTCTCACCACTGCAAACTCCACAGGTTTTTGCACAGAGGTTTTAATGCTTTATTTGCCCACGCTGGAATCCTGTGTTGCATGGTCTGTCTTGCTCACAGTTGTTCCTCCCGGTTTATCCACATGCAAATATGGGACTGCCCTGGTCCACCAGCTGCAGCCTTGTGGTGCATCCTTTCTGCCCCAGCAGCCTGTCTCCACCCCTCCTACCAATCTAAATGAATGTTTCCTCTTTAACTCCTTGGTTGTCAGATTTCCATACAATTCATTTCTCTGTCAGTTCTGGTTGTTTTTTTGCTTTTAAATTTGTTTTCCTTCTTTTGGTTGTGCAAGGAGGAAAAGTGCATCTACCTATACTCCATCTTGGCCAAAAGTCTCTTAGGGGAAAATGTTTAGAAGCAGTTATATATTAAAGGTTACTAAAACATAAAAATTAATTCTGATATGTTATGTTCAATCTGTTTCTGAGTGAAAAACTTAACAACCAATTAGGACATTATTGGGACATTCAAGGACATAGTAAGGATAATGAGGTCTTCTCATTTTAGCTCAGAAATGTAGAAGGTGAAAAAGAAAAAATGTTAAACTAAAAGTTAATGACTTTTGTTGAAGCCATTAGAGAATTGGGTTAGCAAGTCAAATAACTAAGTCAGCCCTGGCTGATGTGACTCCGTGGATTGAGTGTTGGTCTGAGAACCAAAAGGTCATTGGTTCGATTCCCAGGCAGGGTATACGTGGCAGGTGTCTGAGAGGCAACAACACACTGATGTTTCTCTCCCTCTCTCTCTTTCCTTTTCCCTCTCTCTAAAAATAAATAAATAAAATATTTTTAACAAACCAACTAAGTCAAATTCTGGATAGAGACAGAGACAAGCACAGAGATAAACTGGACCTGTGCATGTTTATCTGGGGCAGATTCCACCAGAAGCTATGTAAATAGGTAGAAAGATAAAGTAACTTTAATTAACTGCTAAAAACTAAATGTGGGCTAAGATGAGCAGGCAAGGACCCTGAGGATCATAGGCGTATAGGCCCTATATTATAGGGCAATGCATCTGGAGAGAGGAAAGAGATAGAGTCTCTCTGGGAAGCAGCACAAACGGAGAGGACCCAGGGCCAAACCAGGAAGCAAGTATCTCTAAAGCAGCATTTCTCACCTGGAGGCTACCCTCTCTCAAACAGGGGACATTGGGCAATATCTGGAGACATTTTTTTCATTAAGCCCAGTGTCCTAACTGCTGAGATTGAGAAAACCTGAAGTAAAGGGAATGTTAGCCTCTGGTGTCCATGGCATGAATACATCCTAACTTTTATAACCATAATTTATATGCAACACAGATGTTGAAACTATCAGACAAGGAATTTAAAACAACTATGATTAGTATGTTGAAGGCTTTGATGAAAAATGGAGAAAACATGTAAGATAGATCATTTCAGAAGAGAGATGAAAAGTGTAAGATAGAATCACATAGGCTACAAGTAAAATACACAGCAGTAGATGCTATATGACCAAAAAAAAGTATCAGCGACCGTGAAGATGGGTCAATAAAAATACACAAACTAAACACAAGTAGGAGAAATAGAGTAAAAACAGAACAGAGCATCAAAGAGCGGCAAAACAACATTGAGTCGTGTGACATCTGTGGTATTGGACTCTCAAAAGAAAAAAAAAAACGGGACAGAAACACATTCAAAGGAATTATATTATTTTATTATTTTTTTGCTTTTATTTTTAATTATTTATTGCATTTTTTACATTACCTTTTAGTCCCTTTTTACCCCCTCCCTCCAGCAATCACCACACTGTTGCCCATGTCCATGAGTCTTTTTTCCTTTTTGCTCAGTCCCTCTGCCCCTAAACCCCCACACGCTAGCGGTCATCTTGCTCTCCATCTGTGAGTTTGTGCCCATTTTCCTTGTTAGTTCAGTTTGTTCATCGGATTCCACATATGAGTGAAATCATATGGTATTTGTCTTTCTCTGACTGGCTTATTTCACTTAGCAGAATGTTCTCCAGGTCCATCTATACTGTTGCAAAGGGTAAAATTTTCTTTTTTTTTTTATGGCTGAGTAGTGTTAAAGGGATAATTTTAGATAATTTCCCAAAAATCAGTGACAGATACTAAAAAAGAGATCAATAATGCTTAGATAATATGAAATACGAAAAATAGAAAACAAACTAACAATAATAAAAGACACCTAAGCAAATCATATCCAAATGAATGAGAACCAATAATAAAGAGAAATCCTTGAGGCCAGCCACAGTTATAGGGGAAAAATGACATATAGGGGAATAAAGATTAGAATTATAGTAGAAACCACTCAAGTAAGAAGACAATGGAGTGCCATTTTTTAAGTTTTCGAAGAAAACAACCATTAACCTACCATTTTATATCCAGTGAAAATATCCTTCAAAAGTGAAAGTGATATTAGAACTTTCCAAACAAAGAGAAGCTGAGAGAACTCAGTGCCAGCATGTCTAGTCTACAAGAAATACACAGAGAAGTTTTTCAGACAAAAGTACCATATGTAATGATGGGAAGAACTTGGATCTACACAAAGAAATAAAGGAGCCTGGATATACACTCAGTAAAGATAAAATGTAAGCTTTTATCACATTTTATTTTTTTAAAATAACTAACTGTTTAAAGCTATAGTGGTAACAATACACTAAGCATTTAGGACACGTGTAAAAGAGAAA
>VMDR010028024.1:0-13333 GCA_007922815.1 Macrotus californicus
TGGTCCTCATGTCTGTCCAAATGGTTCACAGCTGTTTGTTACTAATGATGACAATAATGTCTCAGTATTTAATGAGTATTCATGAAGATACTTTTAGCAATGATCCCAGGCAAATCCAAAATTTTTTTTGAGAATTAAAGGCTTTAAACTTCCCTCTCTTCACCCAAATGGTCAATTTTTTTGGTGCTAGTCTTGCTTTTATAATATTCTAACTTTCCCCTGTATTCTTTACATTCCAACAATTATCATTTTCATTGGTTGGCCTTTCTCTTACAGATTGTGTTTAAATAGAAAGCTTTGGGAAGAGCTATGCTACTCCATGCGATGGTATTTCTAGGGCACTAATGCATGGCCCTGTGAAACACATCTTTGGCTGAGCTAGCCAGTTCAAAAGCCAGCTTCACAGCAGAATTTCACACATGCAAATGAACCATTGTGATCCTGGTCATGAAAATTCATAGAATAGTGGCTAGTTCAGTGTGGATGACCTGTCAATTTGGCAGCCAATCATTTAGTTAAACATCCAAATTACTGGCCAGTTACTCAGTCTAAAGCTAGTCTTCCTGCCTGTTACTGGGTTCTATGTAATCCTATTAAAAGCAATGACATTGCCTTTGATTTGTGGCAGCTAATGGTGTAGAAGTACCATGCAGACACAGGGCATGTGTCTGGCACAGCTAAAATGTGGGCATTGTGAGAATGGACTATTTGTCCTACTATTGAATTTGTTCTCAAAGTACTAAATATCCTCCTTTAAATAATAGGCAAATTAACTTTATGGATGCCCCAATTTACTATTTTCTTCAATTTTAAATGAGAGTTTCTCTAAGGATTGAATCATCATTTTTTGATGTGCAGTAATTGATTTTGTTGGATGTATTTACCTCCTTGGACCAGTCTGTCCTGCCAGACAATCAGACACAAGGTCATTGGACTGCACCAGGCCTGGTAGACCTTGGGATTCTGTTGGAAGTGACCCATGTGACGTTGCATTCAGATGTAAGTCAGTAAAATTGATAAGCTGGGAAACAACTCCAGAACAGTAATTTCTAACCATAGACTTCTTGACAATGTGATGAAAACTCTGGACTTTCAGAGTTTTCCAGAAAAATGCACAAGTAATCTAGCATGAAAGTTTCAAGAGTTCGTGTGTCTGCCAAAGCCCAAGGGTCCAGGGAATCATGAATTCCAGGTAAGATTCTTCCTCTGGGTGTGAGGGTAGGAGGCAAGAATGAAGAGAGATGGAGAGACTAATGAGACAGAGAGACGGATAGAAGAACAGCACAGAGATAGAAAACGACAAAGAGGCTGAGAGACATAAACACAGAGGCAGAGAGAGATTAAGAGACAGGAAGTAGATACAGCTCCAGTTCTCCTGGCATAACAATCTCTCAATACTATACACAAGCAGATTCTAATAAACACTTTCTGATGTTCATAATTCTGGGTTCTTGTGGTGAGTAAAGTCTCTCATATGAAAGACACAACACATCCCACATCTGAGGATTTTTGACAGTGTTGGGCAACTCTACAGGGACAAAGATTTCATCTTAAAGACAAGTACCTAGGCTGTTTGAAGACACAGTATTATAAGTTAAAGGATCATTTGGCTTGTAAATGACAAAGCCTTTTGTGTATACTGAAGACCAATCACAGAGCAACTGTACTGAGAATTCTACTAATTAGGAAGCCTTATATCTTATACTTATATGTTGTCATTTTTTTTTCACAGTAGCCCTGTTTGTTAGGTAGAGGAGAAATTGCTATATATATATTTGATGTTTAAAGAAATAGGGACAGATGTGTATACAGACTTTCCTGGAATCACAGCTACAACAAAATAGTGGACTCTAGAAACAAGATTTCTCGGCTTTGATCCTAGATTGAATCCATATCCCTGTTACACCAGCATCCGCAGCACAACACTGGTTATGTTAGGAAACAAATCCTTTTGTTTCCTAAAATCAAATATATGAATTGAAAGTAGTGTTCTTGAAATGAGACACAATAATAGAATCATAGAAATTTAGAGTGCACGGGATCCTAGTGATGAACAATAACCTGACTTATTCATGGTAAAGATGAAGACCTGACCTAGAGGGTGTAAGAGACTAAAGCAGATCCTCTAGTTGGCCCACGGGGACATGCAGAGGAGACACTGGGGGTGTTAATACATTGAGGACTAGCCCCCCAGCCAAGTCCTTGCTTTTGTTTAACTAGGAAGAAGTGAGACTTAAAAGCGTCTGTTCTATGTCTGATATAACTTAGATAGAATGATTTGGTGACAATTTTGAAAAATTAGGTGTGAGACAAATTCAATTCTTTTCTCAGACTATGTTTGGAGACTTTAAATTTCCAAGGAGTGTTTCTCAGAGATAGTTTTTATAGGACAATGTATATTTGTGCACGTTCTGTTGGCTTGGGAAACTTTACATGGCTATAAGGAAATCTGACAGATGAATTATGCTGCTTCTCAGGCTATAACAGAGATTCCTAGGTTAAAATAGGTATTATATGTATCAGAGATGGATATTTAATATACCCAATAGTCCTCCTCATACACCCACATCCATGTGATTATATACATGTAAGTGCTTACAAAAATATTAGGTCTCAGGGTTATTTTAAACACTCATTTATAACTTGCTTTTTTGGAATTATTTAGTTATGCAAGCTATCACCATATTCAGTATTTTTTTTTTAGTAATAAACATGTCTAGTCAAAGAAGGCATTAATGAAGCAATTCCCCAAATAAAACAGTCCATGATATCTGAGTTGCAGCAGAGAGAGAGTGTGGTCTTTGTAGTCTAATCAAGATCACAAGACTTGTTTTGAGCGTCTGTCATCTTTAATTTTACGGCACTTCATTTCAGAGTAGGACTGCCAGGGTCACATGCAATTAAAACACAGGCAAGATTTGTCTTGTGAAATCTTCACATAAAAAGTAATGTGTTACTCCATTTTAACTTTTCTACTGAACTCTGTGAACTCACTAATTACTTTTCCCCCCTCTTGTCACCTTTTTGATATGACATGTATTTTATAGAGGAGATAGAAGTTTGGATTTTTTTTTATACCATGCATACGATTGAGGCTAACAAAATTAAACCAGGGAAAAAAGGAGTGCACTTTTCAGAAATACATTTTTTTTTTTTAGAAATATCTGAGTACTCCAGCTTCAATTACAAAGAACCTCATAGATCAAATTCTAGGAAATAACTGTTAATCTGCTTAACTAGGGCAGGTAGAAGTGTAATAATGAACGGGAGATTTTACAGAGGCCAGGAGAGTGAACCAGAGTTTATTCTCTGGGGTGTGGGGCAAAGGGGCTTTTATGTGATTGGCTGTGAAAAGCATTAAAAGCCAGCACCAACGTGGAGATTTGCAGTGTGAAGAGGGTTGTTCCATCTTGGTGATCAGTAAATTGCATAGACCCTTATTAACCTTATTGATAAGGAGCTTAGGGAAGTCCCATTCAGGCCACAATATATTCTTCTTTTTGTTCTCCTGTCCATCTCCCTTTGCACTCCCAGCTGCTTTGTATGGAGAGCCTTTATGCTGCACCTCAAAATTCAGCAGGAGTAGCTGTGCCTTTAAGTTAGAGCAGGCGAAGGGAGAGAGGAGCCAGCCTACGCACAGGGGCTCAGGGCCTATTTAACTGGTGCTGCGGACACCTGGAGAATGTTTGAAAATTTTGTGCTTAAAGAAGCTTTTATATTGCTCCTCTTTCAATGCAGCTGGGGTCTGTAGGGATCAGGGGATTATTTTTGATACCTGTCGAAAAGACTTATGTCTACACTGATTTTCCATCCCTCACTACTAATTAACCTTATTGTATACAGGAAACAGTCTATTTAATACCTGCATTCTTTCTGTAATGCCAAGTAAAATGAAATCCAGTGTGAAATCTAGTTAGCGTTTGCCTTTTTGAAGTCATTTTTAACTTTCCAGTTTTAGTGACTGTGACCTTAGAAATGATAGCTAGAAAAATAGTGAGCTCAAACCAATTTTAGTTTCAATTGTATTCTTCGCCCCCTCCAACTTAAAAGCTGCCTTTCACCTGGACCTGTGGAGAGACTGCAGGAGCAGGACTTCCTGAGCTGGCCCCTGTTTCCCTGGGGCCTTCCCCATTCACCTCTCACTGGAGGCCTAAGGCTTCCTTCCATTCATACCCCCAGAGGCTGGCTCCACCTCCACTGACTGTCTGTTTCTCCGGCGGCTGGACACCTCTGTCTTCTTCCTGTCAATCAGGGAGGCTGGGCTTCAACAGATGGTCACATCATGGCAAAGTTGTATAGCAGCATTGCAAATAGATGCTGAACTAGAGAAAAGAAGCTGAGCCCAGGGTTAAAATGCTAACGGAGATCCCACTGGTGGTTGTTTGCAAGGGGAATAAAAGGTAGGGTCTAGCAATAAAGAGCAGAAATTAAACTGTAAAATGTCACCAAATGATGTGGAAAAATCCACACGTCTTCAAGTATGCTGCACAATATGGACTTAGAACACGTTTCACTGGTGATGTGAGAATGGTTAGCACAAGTCCTGCTCTTAAAATGTGAGTGTGTGTGTCTCGAGTAAAATTGTCAGCTTAAATGGCGCCAGAGGAAAGTGAGGCTATTTCAGATTAACACTTTGCATTTGGCAGATTTCTTGGCTGTTGAGATTTTCATACAGTGGTCAGAAAGCCCGTGCTCTAAAGCATTTATCTAATACCTGAATCATATATTTGCCTGGGGAGGGCTGGGAAGGGCAGTGAAAGATGCTGCTGGGCGTCACGAAAGCCTAGACTCTTCCTGATCCAAAGCAGGATGTCAGAATTCTCTGTTAGACTTGCAGGAGTTAGCGAATCTCACCGTCTTTCTTCTGCTGAACTTCAGAAAGAAGCATTTCTTGGCAACTTAGACTTTAAGAGAGGGAGTTGAAAGGGTATCTGTTTGATGATCCTTTTGTGGGTGGGGGTAGGAGTTTGTACAAATACCAGTGATTTGAGACTAGGTTTAACTTGCTATGAATAGTTGATAGGACCCCCAATGGTGAATTATATCCATACTTAATGCTGCTAATGTTGCTTATGTTCTGGGTGTTCATCTTGGTTCAGTGCTCCAGCAAGTGGACACTGAGCACCAACTACGGCCATTGTGTCCCACTCTCCCTCACTGCTTTTGTAGTGTTCTTCTAACCGACCGAAGAGTGTTGTATAGAACCCAGATGATTGCTTAAGAATTCCGTGGACCCTGCAGTTTTCACTTCAAGTGTAAGAAAGCAGAAAGCAGCTGGATAAGTCTAAAAGGGAGGCATGCATGTGTGTGTGTGTGCGTCCTTCTGCCAGGTCTCTCACCAAGACAACTAGACATTTTCATTTTGACAACACTGCTACAGAAAATTGTCATCTTTTTGTACAAGATGTTCACTGTACTCTCATCATCTGGATGATTCGGGATCACTCTCTGGCAGCGTGCGACCAGCGTGTCTTGATGCCTGCCTCTTTTTCAATTGTTTTAAAGAGAAGGATTGCTGGGGACCCATTTTTTCATCTCACACAGAACCCCTAAAGGGCCAGATCGAATTTCAATACAATATTAGGCAGTATGACATGATGGATGATAACAGGGTATTTACAAATCTGATCTGACCCGGGATAATATGATGTAACAGAGTAGAAGCCACACAAACAGGTACTTTTAAAGATGTGGGCAAATAGGCTTCCATTCTGTCCTCATATCATAATGAAATGGTCAGTGCAATGTATGTAAAACATGTAGGAAAATGAAGTGATACACGAATATAAAATTATAATAACAATAACATGACTGAGATTTAACCATTTACTCGTAACAACAAAGGTGCTCTGTATTTCCTCAGGGAAATACTTAATATCCCTCTTGCCCTTTCATGAAAGTCACTATGAAAATAAAATTCTCACCGGATGTTCTAAAGGGCAAGTGACCAGATACCCACATATGGAGTATACATTTTTAGGGTGTTCGTGTGCTCATGTTTTCTTCAGTTCCTTTTCCTCATCCTTTTCAGATGGTATAGAGGTTAAGGCAGGGACTTTGGAGTCATATTATTGAGCTTCAAATACTAAATTGACAATTACTAACTGCATGGACTTGAGGAATTCCATCATATTTCCTCAATTTCCTCAAGTATAAATTAAAGATAATAATAATACCTCCCTCCTTAGAGAGTTGTGAAGTTTAAATAAAACAATACATGTAAAATGCGGTTCTTGACAGGTAACAAGCACTCAGTAAATACTAGCTAATCAAAATTAGTCTTTCAGGACTAATTTATTTTGGGAGTCTTCTGGGAGGCCAGAGGAGCAGTACCGTCCAAGGAGAAGGAAGGGAGACCTCAGAGCCTGTAAGATGAAAATGGCCTTATGATCATCAGGAAGCAGATGGTATAACACACATACTCCTCTGACCTGGGCATGACTTGGTCAAAATATTTTAAGATGGTTCCTGACAAATGCCAAATCACTGCCAGAATACCAGAATCAGTCCCTACCCCAACCCAGCAATTCGGCTGGAAATGGGCCTGCTGATGCTTTGCACTCGGCAGTCTCCATTAGGAGGTACTGGATGAAGCTCAGAGGTTCAGGGGAACGATGCTCCATAAAACTGATTGCATATCTGTTGTCACCGTCTGAATTCAGATCTGCATTAACAGTACTGTGATAAAAATCTTCTGTCTGGCAATGGTGCCTATAATTTTTCCCTGCTTCAAACACCGCTCCATAAAATTGCCAGGGGAATCTTTACAGCTCTGATAAAAGCACTTTCTTGCTAGACAACCTTTAGGGTCTCCAGATCGACTACAGACTTAATATAAAAGTTCTTGGTATGGCCTTCAAGGCCTGTTAGAGCCTGGTTCCAACCTTCCTTCTCATTGTCTTTAGAGGCTGATGAAGTTAATTGTTAGTCAGTAAGCTGGAGGGCTATCATCTTACCCAGTAGGGGCAATGTATAGTTTCATGGTATGTTACCTGCTTTAGTTGTCTTCATATGATTCCAATCGATAGTTCTTAAGAGGCAAGGTAAGGCAAATATTACATATGCTATTTTGTAATGGGAAGGCTGAGACCCAGATAGAGTAGATAACTGGCCTAGGATGCAAGCAGCCCCGTCCTAAGTTTTCTCCTCGCACACATTGCTTTGGCTCATTTCCACATGCCTGCCATTTGCTTCAGGTGCTACATTTTCTGGGGAGCAGGCTTTGCAACATCGAAGGTTTAGCAGCGAGTTCACAAAAATGAAGGTGTTTGGGCCGAGTCTGCGCATATATGTTTTATTAGGTGCCCTTAAAAATCAGGTTTCACATAAGTTTCTGAATTCCTGGCTTTCCATGACAGATCTGAAGGAATGGCAAATTGTGCCCGCATTCCCACATAAGCAATGTTGCTTGAGCCAAGTAGAAGCCGACCCTTTTGGCCAGGGGATGGCTTAAGTTTTCCCCGGCTGCTACCACTTCATAATGCCTTACGCCTGTCCCTCTTTGTCACTCATATTACCTGCCTGGCACCAGCAAGCATTTGAGTTTGCAAAACTTGCTTTAAAAAAAGAGAAAAAACCCCCCACTCTTTCCTAAAGATAAGATGAAACATTTTCATTGAGGAAATAACATGTGATTATTATGTTCGAAGAAAGTCTTTGTTGTTTGTATCAAGATTTGATTTTCTCAGGAGAGTTGATATTGTTTTGGTGGCATTTTTTGTTTTTGACAACAGAGCAATTTGATCCAAAACTCTAGTGACGGTCTTTTTGAATGAAAATCTTTGCAGGACCTTTTAATTAGGAATTGACAGGGTGATTAACTTATAATTCACAAAAATAAATATGAAAAGGAAAAGTACAGGTCAATTTCTGGCTGTGTTAAACTCTGTAAGGACAGCAACATTGGCAAGTGATTGTTCTTTTTTAACAGCTTTTCTAATTTTTCTTAATTGGATCCTTTGTTTTCTAATTGGATAGGGAGAACCATCACATGGCTTTCAATTACTAGCTGTGGCATGGTGATCCTGTCATATGGCACTCTCAACATATACGACAAAATAAGTACCACCTCTAAGAAGCTTTCCGTGTGGGTAAGAGAGGGGCAGCCTCCCATGTCCAGGGTGTCTGGGCAAGACCATGCTGAATTGGGATGCACTTAACCAGCTTGATTTTCCAGGGAGACTGTTTGTACTTGTGCTTCCAGTATCTTAAGGCTATAATTTCTTAAAATATTTGCTCATCATAATACAGAAATGCTTCTAAGAATACAAGATGATCATTTCCTTCCTAGAAAATGTTACAAAGCATACACACATACCCAAACATACATAGGAATATACAAATGCCTACCCAAGGACATGCCAGGGTCCTCAAAGGAATGTTTCTTCTGTCCTCTGATGAATTTAGAGATTCTCTTTCTGATAAAGTTTCACTATTGCTTTCTTATTTTATAACCTCCGTTGGATCTCTTTTGCCTACAGGATTAAGTCTAAATATTTTATCATGACCTATATCTGACCCCAACATTTCTCTTCACTTCCATCCTCTGAAACGGCCAGGCCTGCCACTGCATCCTCTGTTCACTCAGCTTCTCACTTTCCCTCGGAGATATGGGGTCTTTCACAATTCTGTTCATGCCATTCCTGCTTCTTAGTATGTCTTCTACATTTTTCTTTGCCTGGTTCATCTTACTCATTGGACAGGATTAGATTGAAAGGCTTACCTTCCCGCAGACTCTTCTTCACCTGCTACCCTCCAGGCACAATCTGTTATTTGGCTCTTTGTCAATCACTGAGCTGTGTTAGTATCTCTGTACTAGCTTCTGCTCACTCATTCATTCATTAATTCAAAAATACCTTTTCATCAATAAAACTGGATAAAAAATACTTTTTGAACATCTCTATGTATAAGTGCTGAACCTTGGGGCTACAAGGTTGCCAAGATGGGGCAGTTCCCGACTGTTCTGAAGTGTTTTTAATCCTTAATTGATTGTCTCCCTGGCCTGACTGCGAAACTACAGAGGAGAGGGATATTTGCCTTATTTCATATTTGATCAGTAGAGTCTAGACTTGCACCTGGCTCAGACTAGATGGTAAAGAAATACCTATTGTCTTTTCATGTGTTCTGGATGGAGAATATTGATCAGTCTCACAAAATCTAATGCCTTAGTGAGTTAACCTACGATACCTACGAGCTTGGCTCTTAAACTTGGAACAGTTGGTTGATATAACCGTCGTTGTTGGCTCTGAGATATTATGGAATCTAATGACCTTTTGATCTGACCCTTTTCAGGCCTTTAGAGTGTATGTAAGTCAGATCCTGTGATGGGCACTTTGGCTCAGCACCTTGGAATGGTCTTCTCCCAGAGAGGAAACACAGTCTCTGATTAAATGTCCTTAGCAGGCAGGAACAGGGCACAGCTGGGGTTTGAATCGGCTAAATCCCATCCAATTGAAAATCAAGAAGCTGGTGCTTTTGGAGATTATAAATCTGGAAGGCTGCAGAGTCGAGGGGTGGGGAGACCCTGCTCAAAGCAGGTAGTGCCACTTCTCTCTGGCTGTTAGTGCTGCTTCCCTCGGGCTGATGCTTCCTGAATTACTTCAAAGGTGGCCATGTGAAGGGGTAAGATTTTAATGCTCGGAACCTAACCCTACTCCCCCCTCCCCCCTTCAAAAAGAGAAGTAATTAAAGTCTTTGGGAAGGCATAATTGAGAATATGGAATGTCATGGAAATGAGAAGGACTTGAAATAGCCTACCAGAGACTCTTGTTTGACAGCTCCATGTTTTTCTGAAAGGCATAAGTACAACTTTAAATATGTGAGCTTAAAGCTAGCAAGTCTGTTAGGTCATCGTTACCACTGACTTTACATCATGAGGTTCGGCCTCATGTGATTCTTTTTGGCTTTGTGGTATGGGTATACGTCCCACTTGATAAAACCACACTTCAGCATTTATTGTGGTTGTTTCTCTGTTCTTGGCCATAAGCCGATGTACTGGTGCCATTGCCAAAATGAAGACATTCAAGAGGGCAAGGGAAGTCTCTCCTTCCTCAGGCAGTTCTGTGGGAGCTGGAGCTGCGTGCACATCTGGCTCTCTCTTGAGCAGACTGTGCTGTAGACTCCATCTATGCAGGCCCCTATGCCTCTGAGCTCATTATTGCTCTCGGTGTTTGCTCTCGGATTCGTGCTTCCCGTGTTTTATTTACATGCTTTATTTTTCATTTTATGAACAAATCGATAACTAGACTTATTCTTTATCATACTGGATTAGTTTTATTTATTCCGCTTGAATTTGATTAAAACGCTGTCAAACATAAGTCTACATTTTTATCAGCAGAATATTTTCACAAAACTGGGTTTGAGATGTGTTCAGCTAGAACACACTTTTCAAAATAAAACAATGTTTGATATATCCTAGACAGTTACCCTTTTGTTTATTGATGACAACTGAAACTAACCATCAAATGGAGAAAGCAATCCAAGTCTAGTCAAGTAATCCTTAGGGCATATGAGAAAAGGCCTTTTAAAAAAGATTTTTTCTAGATTGATTTAATGTAATTCACCAATAAAGCCTCCTCAGAAGCATAATAAAAATTCTACATAAAATGACACAGCCAAGGGAAAAGGAGGGTACACAGTTTGACAAAGCTTCAAATGGATGTTAACATTAAAATTGAGCAGTCATGCAATTCCTGTATAATATAAAGATCAAAATTGCAGGGCACTAATTTTGCTCCTAATTTATAAGACAGTATGTTTATGGCGCTGCACATAGTATATATAAAAACATATCCAACGGCAAATGTTTGAACTGCCATTTTTCTTCAGAAAAAAATTGTCATTCAATGATAATTTGTACATTCTGCCATCCAGCACGAAGGATATCTAGACTATATTTACACATATAAAAATGTTCTTGAAAGATAAAATGTGTCAATTTTCATTAAGAACCTGACCTCCTTGGTTCTATTTAAAATTTATTCATTTCTACCTTCCTTCCTCTTTTGGTTCTTCTTACATATAGGGAGAAGTGTGGGAATGTGTGTGAGGCAGCCAGGGTAATGAGAAAGCTCACCCGTGTGCACACATACTCTCAACCACAGTCACACTCACTCACGTATCCATGCACACACAACCACACACCCAAGGTCCGGGAGCCGCATTAAAATAATTTTGGGGGGTATGTGCCATACTCTGCACATTACTGAATAATGCGGAGCAAGCATAATGCATGGCTAGAAGTGCTGGGAGGAAGAGCACTGAAGGGGTTAATACAGAACACATATAGGCAAATATTGTCAACTATTTTATTCAAATGTTTGGAACTTGAACACAAAATCATCATTAAGTTTTCACAAAATGAGACATCTGTCGCTTGAAAGGAAAAAAATATTTCAGAAATATGTTTACAGAAATGTAAAAATATTAGGCATTGAGACAGATGTGAACATACTCAGTAAGTTGTCATGTCTGTCACTCTTCCTCTGAGCCGAAGATCTTATTGTACTCGCTCAGCATGAGCTCCGCTATCTGGTTTTGGTAAACCATGTGTACCGCCATGTTCCCTGTTTCGTTTTCAGCTCGCAGAAGGGTGGGTCCAAATACAATCCCCAAGCTTTGGGTAGACATGAGATTCTTGGAGGCTTTGGCCACTATCCTGTGGGGAGAGAGAAGGAGACAGAAAAAAATATAGTTTTAAATAATAGCTACTTTTGAATTATAAAGTTCTGCATTCTTGAATTCTTCTTTTTTTTTTTCATTTCAATTTAAAGAAGGAAAGCAAAGGCACTGATTGTCTTTGACAAAACAGGGAATGCAACATAAGCAAAAATTTTTCTAGGTCCGGAAAAACAACGTCTAAGACAACCACTTAATCTTCTATTCTTTATACTTCACTGTATGGAAAAAGAACTGATAACTTTGGGGGGGAAGAATTCATTGCCTCATATAGCTTGTTATCCACACAGTACCTGGCTATTGTGGGTGCTCTATGAATGTTTGTGAAATGAATAAATGTTATATTGGATAGCAAAAGTAACTGTGCAGATTTAACAGGATTCAGACTTGGAAGTGTTTATAGTCAATGGAGGAAACAGGTGAGACATGTGTAAAATACATGAGAATCCAAATTCAAAAGGAGAAAACTACGTGTACAATTAATGATGGAAGGTAGACACAAAGACTGAGAAAAAATATTTTTAGTGTTTAGTGTGAGTAGAGAGTTCCTGGCAAATGCTAACCAGAATATGTGTAGTAGAGAAGGTAGGATCTGAGACATGTAGGTGTACGGCAAAATTCTAACTCACTACACTTATTTTGGTTAGCCAGTTTAGCTCACATCTCAATAAGATGCTAAATCTTGTACCATCGGCACGGGAAAGGAGTTCCACTGGAATCAGAGATGTTTGCTTGTGTGAAGTCTGTGCAGAGAGCTGGAATACCTATGAAACATTAGGATGCGGTTTTCTTAATGGTAATGCTTTCTCTGCTTCAACACAAGATTCTTAAAAAGAAAGTAAAGCCCTATTCTCTAAATTGAGACTTTAAAAATGCTGATTATTAATATCGAGGCCCACCTGGTTTTGTATTAAAATTAGGAAGAGGGGGGAACTTAGTGATGTTAAGGACACAAGGAAAGACAGGATGCTAAGAAATACTAAACTCTGCATTCGACCAGGCATCTCAAGCCGAGGGACATCTGAGTATAGAGAATAAATAGAGGCAAAGGAACACTTCTCTGCGAGACAGTGAGGTCTGTGGTCTCAGGGCCTGTTATTGAACACTGGCACGCTGGTTGGATTTTGGAGGACTCTTTATTTGACCTATGTTGACCTACCTCGCCCCCAGGCAGAGGAGGTGGGAAGACTGGCTGTATCTCCATTCCTTCACAAACATACATCTCTAAATTACCACTTCTGTGACTAAGAGGGTATGTCTTCTCTCTCCTGAAAGAGATTGAGAAGGACCAAAACTATGCACTTATGTCTCCCCACAGCACAAGCTTATGCTCAGCAATTTCTGCAGAGATTTTTATACTTTTCCTTCTCAGCCAAAGTTCTGGCCTCAGAGTCGAGAGCATAGCCAAATCCAGAGGAGAAAACCCGTCTCAAGACTGAGTTTACATAGGGTGGAGAGTAGGAGGCTGGAGCTGCATGCCCTCTTGGGGAAAGGGTTCTACCTTAGCTGGTGGGTCATGGAAGAGAGCTCCTGTAATGCATTTCTGCCAGTGCATCTATTTCCTACATTTTCTATGTACACATGTTCATGTTATGCTTTTATGCACATGTAAATATGGAACAGTCAGTCCATCTCAAACCTGTATCCTCTGTGCCCA
>VMDR010028025.1:0-13330 GCA_007922815.1 Macrotus californicus
CCCCCATCCCTGTATTAGGTTTGCCTTGCCCACTGCCAGGGAAAGACGTCTCTCAATGCCAGAGATTGGTGAAAAGGAAAGGGATTATTTGTTTAAAAAAATTATACAGACTTAGAGTAATGACTTAAAGTCTTCATTAAAAATACTAAAGTCCTTTAGAACACCCACAGATGCACAGTACTTCCTTCTCCCCTTTGCCCAGTCTGAGGTACCATATATCAAGAAAAGAAGTAGAAGCCTGCGGTTCAGTCAGCCCCTTGGTTCTGGCACCATCAGCTCTGTCGCCGCCGCAGTGTCCAGTTAATCCAAACCCACATGGCACCTTCTCATGGCCCACCAGCAAGAATCCTTTCACTCCTTTTCTTCCAGGCAAAGTCTCTCCTGCCTCCTAAACCACAAGGCAAAAAGGGAGCACCCAAAAGCTGTATGGTCCCAACTTTCAGTAAAACTTCGTGGTTCCCCACAAAAGCGGTATGGCTGCTGCGCCTGGGTTTTAAATCCCAGCGCCAATCTTCCTCTGCAGCCCCATTTCTGATTCCTTCACAATCAGTTACACCTGCCAGCATTCCCAGATTTGTCCAGTTTTACTGGGCTGCCATAATAAGTCTGGACAGGCATGGCCCCATGGCGTGGAGCCAATCATCTGAAAGCTTTTACGCAGGTGCTGTATGCAGAGGGAGTTGCCTCCCAGTTACATCATGGATTGAAGTCACTCGAATTCCCCTGGCTCAGAACTTGGTCACAGCTATTTAACATATCTATGAAACCAGTTAAAGGTTATAGATATGTTGACCATTCTATAGCTTATCTGCAAAACTGTTGCTATTCAAAATAATTCTCAATGGCCCTGCTCCATGTGTCCCATCCCCCAGCTCAGATTTGGAGTGAGGACATCCTATATATATTTTTTCTAATATTTTCTGGATACCCTGAGTTCTGGACCCCATTACAAATCCCTATTTGGGGGCCCCCATTTGGTTGCACCCTTTTGCACCCTCACCCCTAATCCAGGGGTTCTTCCGATGCAGCTGCCCAGCTCAGCAGCGCCACAACCACAGTCCCAACACCTGGCTGCTGGTTCCCCTGAACGGCCACTGTGTCCTGCACTGAGTAACAATGACAAGCCCACATCAAGGCCTTGTCCTCTGTGCTCCACAAGGTTGGAAGGCATGCGGCAGCTCTGTGGCCTGCAGTTGTGGACTTCCGGCACTTATCAGAGCTGAGAGGCTGGGAGGGCACCATAGCTGGACTACTACTGGGGGTCCAAGGTTTGGAGGTTTTCCACTCCACTTGGAGAAGGTGGAGGTGAGACTCTTTTGCCCTACTGGGAAAATAGAATTAAAAACAAAATCTTCCTACCCAGTAAATCTCTCAATAAGAGCAGAAGAGAAAAAAATACAATTTTATTATTAAATAAGCATAAAACCAGAGTGTGAATCTCATCCCAGATAATCCTCTAAGAGCTTGCAAAGAAGAAAGAAATCCCACTGTTCTTCTAGCCAAGCAGATACAACCCATTACTTATATGTTCTCAAGGCAAAAAGTAACTAGTCCTCTCATAAGAGGACTTGCCAGGACCACCTGTCAAACAGAGTGCATTGTAAATTTTTCAGGTAATTGGGGACATCATTTGAATTAGTTCATTTATTTTATATATATATATATAAAGATAAACTTCTTTTATCTCTATGATAGGAAGTAGCTTTGCAACTTGGAGCCTGGCTCCTGTTCTCCCATGGAAATTGGGAGAAAGACTATCTCCCTGGATACTTCTGTCTCAAACAAATGGCTCCCAGTTCCTTGAAAAAGACATCCCTGGGTCATAAAGCTGGCAGGAGGCTTATTTAGATTCTAAAAATATTTACATACACTTCAAAGAGACAGAGAAATAACTTATACATTTTCTAAGTAAATGCTTTTAGAAAAGGGATAAGGGAGTCTCTTACTTTATTTTCAATAAGGAGAATTCAGGCTCTCATTTTTAAAAAAGATTTTATTCATTCAGTTTTAGAGAGAGAGAAAGGGAGGGAGAAAGAAAGGGAGAGAAATATCAATGCATGAGAGAAACATTGATCGGTTGCCTTCTCTATGCACTCTGACAAGGACCGAACCCGCAACCCAGGCATGTGCCCTGACCAGAAATCAAACCAGTGACCTTTCGTTTTTTAGAACAATACCCAACCAACTTAGCCACACTGATTACAGCTCATTTTTAATTTGTATTTATACTTACAGCCCCTAAGTGGAGAAACACATCACAAATTCCAAGGTGAGGGTCACCATCATCCAATTGGCTGATATTCTCTCTGGTACACTGAGAAGAGCTCAGGGTATGATTTAGACTAGAGTGAGGGTGGACACCCAGAGTAAGGCCGGCTGTGGTGGTAGAAGTGGACTTAGTCTTCCATGGAGATCTTTGTGGCTAATGAAGTGGTGGAGGACCCCTGCTTTCCATCTTAAACCCACATGCCACAGGATGAAGCCCCTCAGCAAGAGGGCTTTGAATAAACTGGTGTGTGGGCTAGCTGCTCAGAGGGCAATATTCCTAGATTCATATGGGAGACAGTGCCACAGCCCAGCAGGAGGCTGGAGAACCAGAACCCCACCTGTTCGAGTCCTTTGTTGAAGGGCAGCAGCATGCACTAGGTCTGGCTCTGTCCCTACTCAGCAGGCTCAGGCCCTACTCTCAGGCTGTTTTCCTCCTGCTTTTGAATGTTTGAAGGTGCTCTGAGCATCTCTGCATTCTGCCAGCCTCAAAGGAGGGTAAGCTGCTTTTAGTTTGCAATCCTCTCTTTTCTCCCCATCTCTGCCTTTAGGCAACACCTCTGCTTCCTGCTAGAGAAGACATACTCATCATTTAGATTGGTTTTCTAGCTCCTGTTTCTTTTACATGAGTTTCTTTGTTCTTTTTCCTCAGAGATGAGAGAGAGAGAGGGAGAGGGAGAAAGAAGGAGGAGGAGGAGGAGAGGGAGGGAGTAGAGGAGAGAAAGAGAGACAGACAGACAGACACACAGGAGGGGAGAGTGAGAGTGAGAGCAAGAGACTCAGTCAATGGCTTTTCCTGGGGATTCAAGGCAGTGTTGAATAACAAAACTTCAACCAAGGAGAATTTAAAGACCTATCTAGCATGTAGAAAGAAGTCCACTGAGCTGTAGAAAAATTGTGAAAAGGAGATGGAAATAGGAAATCATTAGCCAAGAATGCATTGCTTCATATAAGGTTGCCCTCATAATGGAATGGGAGGGATCTATTAGTAGAATACCTGACTAGTGCTAACCAGAAAATTCCACATTAAAGGTCACATTCCTGGGAAAGTTTGGAATTGTGATTAGGTTATGTATTAAGTCTTGGTTTGCTGATACAGGGCTGGGCACAAGTAAATCCATTTTGGGCCAGTTGCCTCCTTTTTAACAACGGTCATATTTTTTCTTACATAGGGTCTTTGATTTACATCAGACACACCTGAACAGATAAAGAAAAAAAAAAAGCTGATTCTTGAGCCCTGTGTACTTCCAGAACTGGATACTCTGGGGGTGGGACTGCATTTCTAACCAGCCTCCCTTATGCTTCTCACACTGGCAAGACCTGGAGAGAGAGGCTCTTCCAGAGACACCCTTCTGCCTAGGAAAGGGTGTTGCCTTCTGAACCAGAAAGGCAGACTGCCATACTGTGCAGATGACCTTGACAAACCACCTAACCTTCCTCTGTCAAAGAGAGAGAGCACTGCACGTCAGTTTGTGAAGAATTACATTAGAAAATGTGTGTACAAAGGGTCTTGAAACTACAAAGGGCCAACAACAGTAGTAGTATTGTATTGTTCCTATGTGGAAATCTTCTGGGCCTTTAAGCATCCTTGTGTTTGGAAATAGAGTCCTCTAAAGCATCAAGCCCTTTTGTCCTACTGGCTTGGTCCACTGCCAGGTGTTACTTTTAAAGTTGTCCAAAGGAGACTCCAAATGGAATTTCAGGACCAACCTGCTCTGCTTGCAGAAATATACCAGCCTCCCTGTCCCTTAGTCTTCCCACATTTGGACCATGTGCTATCCAGTGACTTCATCTACACCTGGTCCCAGGGAGCTGTGTCTGCTTCCTCCACTAGGGGCACCATTGAGATCCCAGTGTTGGGGGCTCCTCTGGCATAGCTGCTAGTGGTATTCTCAGGTGTCCTTTGAGTAATGAGTAATGAGAAAAGTAAGGTCCAAATGAGTACTGAGAAAAAAGATTGAAGAAATAAAATGGTGTCACTATGGTCAAGCTATTAAGATTATTTAAATCAGGTGTGCTCAGGCACAAAGTCATGATTCTATTCTTGCTTTAACTGGCTGGAAAACTTAAGCTTTTGAACTTTTCAGTTATGCATACCTAATATATACCTAGATATACCTAAATTCCAGAGATAAACCTCCGAATGACTTAAGAAAAAAATTTTATATGCTGGAGATATATATACTTCTTATAGATAACCACTTGTCATGCTTAAGAAAGAATGTTTTATTATCCAGACCACAGGACCTCTGGAAAATTATAATCCTGAGCCAATTTGTGCACTAAGAATTCAGGACTGATTTTTCTCAAATGTGTGCTTTTTACTATAAAAAGTCTCAGACTTTTAGTTCTCTTTTGAAACACTCTGGATGTTACCTGGCAGTATTTTTGATTTGTAGATCCTGAGATCCTTGAATAAATCTTTGTCATTTATTTCTAGCCAAAGTCTCCTGATTCATTTATGCTTAGTCAAAAGCAACTTACACTACTTGAGGAAGTAGGAAGTAAAGTACATGACCAAATACTCTCGGGTCCTGTCTCCAGGACTTGCTTATCACCCCACTGGGATTCTAGACTTGTTAAGGCAGTAGGCGGGGTTGAATTATCTCATTTCTATATAATGCTTGGCACAATTCTAAATTGACACTCAGTAAATTCTTGTTGAATTGAAGAGTTTTTACTATGTGTACCCCGGTCTTCTCAGATCTGGCCCTATAGATTAATTAGATTAAAAATTAACCTAATATAATTAATTGTTCAATAATAATAAATTAGGAACTTATTTTAAGTAGTGACTCCTGTCAGACACCAAATCTAAGTGGGTTATCTATGAATTATCTCCTTTCATCCTCTCAACAATTTATAAATAGATACTATCACTTTTTAATCTACCAAAGTCACACAACTGTTAGTAATGGGTCTGGGATCAAATCCAAGTTAGTCTTTTCTTCAATTCTTTTTCCTCTGAACTAATAAACAGCCCTTTATAAGGTAAATGTTTTTCTTTTTTTAAAGATTATTTATTCATTTATTCCTCAAGAGATTGGAAAGGAGGGAGAAAGAGAGGGAGAGAAACATCAATGTGTGGTTGCCTTTTGCACACCCCCTACCAGGGACCTGGCCTGCAACCCAGGCAAGTGCCCTGAGTGGGAATCAAATCATCGACCCTTTGGTTCATAGGTCAGCACTCAATCCACTGAGCCACACCAGACAGGGCTAAATAGCCCTTTATAAAATGCAAATGCTGTAGTAGTGGCTATTATCCTCATTCCCAAACCCCTCCAGAAGAATTATAGTAAGGAGGGAGGTGACATTTTATAGGCAATAGTGTCTTCTATGTGTATGGCTTTGGCTTTTAAAATGTATTTATTCATGTGTTTTGGGGTTTACTTTGTAAACCATTTTCAAGGAAGATTTGCAAAGTCCATGTGATCAGATCTGCACATCAGCCTGGTAAGTTGGTCAGGAGAGGTATTTCTGTGTCTTCCTTGAGAAAGCTACGATTTGTTCAAGTACTGTGGGCTGGAAAGTGACAGGGTTGGCCTGGGACAGAAGATTGTTCACTCCTGAACCAGTAAAGGCAAAAGGAGCCAGAGCCCAGAGGGACACTTGCAGGAGTTAAGGGATGGGTTCGGTTGGATCTGCGGTCTCCAGGTCTTGGGCTCGGGGCTCAAAAGCTACTCAACCAAAAAAGCCTCAGTCTTCTACTTGATAAAAAGTAATGGTGTTTAGAGTATTAACTGATAAAATACACAAATATAAAAAACTACAATGGATTCACCAGTGCTTTAGATAAAATTTTATTTTATGGGTTAACAACAGAATCTTTATGCCATTGGTAAATAGTAACTAATATAATTAATTTACTCTCCTGATTACTCCTGAGGGGTGGTAAGGATTTCAAGATCTCTTGCTATTCCTGTTTTTCCTGTTCTTCACACCTGCCAACCTCTGACCCTACCCCTTCCCTATATTTAATTGGGTTCTCCTGATCCCCTTGGAAAAACCGGTTTAGTCTCTATTTGCAATTCACCCCAACATTGTTTTCTGCACATAAATCTGTGCTGTTTTAACTTTTCCTTTGATCTGGTTATAATATCTGCTTGCATCCTTCCTAGATTTTTAATACATATTTATTTCTATATTTGTATGACAGTCATGATTTTACTTCTTTCTCATGCTCTGTGTGTGTGTGTGTGTGTGTGTGTGTGTGTGTGTGTCTGTTGTAGGGATAGATGGCAGCAGGCGTCCCTGGAGACCAGGTACAAAGGAGGATGGCCTTGAGAGTAATTAGGGTCTTTGGGGCTCATTTTTGAAAACAATTTTCTATTTGCCTCCAGGGCAGAAAGTGAAGAAAATGGTGATGAGGTCCTTCCTGTGGATTCTTGTTTGATGCTGGACTTGACTGAGTTTGAATTTCTCTTCAGCTCTGAGTAAGGTATGCCTATGTGAGGTGAAGGGGCTGGGTGGGCAGGGTCAGATTTAATTTGCTGTGTAAAAATTAAGAAATGTAAAGTTTCTTGCATGTAAGATTGATGGAACAAATGTCATGGCTGCTAGACCTTGGAGGTTGGTCTGGGTTGCTAAGAACATTTGTGCAGCAGGTATCTGTATACCACAGACTCATTATCACTCCAGTTTGATTTGAATACCTGACAGATTTGGGAAAATTGGTGTGCAAATTACTGCTAAGAAAGGGATGGCATGGAACATGATTTTGAGGTTCCTATTTCAGACTCTGAATGACTAAAAGCAGCAGCCACAACAATCACAACAGAGACTCCCCAAAATAAAACAGAATCAAACTCTGCATACCAGAAAACTTTCCTGGCATTGAAAGTACTCAAAAAGGAGTCTGGAATCTTTGCTAGAAATAAATGATAAAGATTTATTCAAGGGTCTTAGAGCTTGCAAACTGGGTATACAACTAGGTCAGAACCCAGAAGTATTCCAAAGAAGAAAGAAAATTTAAGAGTTCTTATAGTAAAAAGTGCAAAATGATGTTGTTGAGGAAATGCCCTAGGGATCCTGGTGCACATGCACTAGTGACTTTTACTTGGTAACTGAGGACTCAAAAACACACCAAAACACATTTTTGGGCACCTACCAGAGGACTGGTTGTTCTAGCACCTTAAAAACCTTTCAATATGGGTTTAGTTTGGGACTTGAGATCACTGGGTACTGGCAGAAGGTCTTTGGTCTTAGAAATTGAGAGACTGAATACACCAATGGACAATGGATAGAAAATATATGAAAACAGAACTTTGACCAGCCTGTTGTCTATACATCAACATTGTAGGAAGTCTGAGTGCTTCTCCAGAAAGCCAAAACTATAAGCCCTGACTATAATATTCAGGCCCAAAGGGACAGGATTTGATTAATAATTGACAGCTTCCTTAATTTTTGCTCCTGCTTCCAACTTAGGACCATGCAGAGAAAGCCAAATACACTCTGGCACCAACCACCTAGAATGTCCACCATTCAATTAGCCTGCTTCCTATCAGGACACAAGTGAACCTTCCTTTTTTCAAATTATAAATCTTACCCATGTTTTTGCCTGCCTTTGAGTCTCTGCCCAAATCAAGTGTTGGTGGATGACTCCCTTGCTATAGCAAATTCTGAATAAATAGACTTTGCTGGTTCTCATTTGAGTGGTCTTCATTTATTTCCACAAAAGCATGGCTCTGATCCATGCAGAAACCCAACACAAAATGGGTAGGCCAGCTCAGAAGGCCCCTGACTCAGCTCTCCTCCCAATTTCCTGAACTCCTGGAAGTGGAACAAGAGGTGGGAGGGGAATCAAGGCTTGGAGACAATTTTAGTGACTCATTCCCAGGAGGTGCTGATGGCAGGGAGACAAGAGGAAGTGTCACAAGAGCCAGGGTTCTGACTGCTGCTTTAAATACCTGGGAGCTTCAGACAGCTGGGTCCCCCTGAAGGCAGTTGCTGTGTTGAGGGGTCCCTGGTACCTGGCAAACAGACTTGCATGATCGCCCTCAGTAGGGGGGCCTCATGTGTGTGCAGAAGGTCTGGGACTGGGAGGCGGGGACCCAGGCCTGTGAGCAGATGAGGAAACCAGCCAGGTATGAATGGGGATAGGGTGCTGGCTTTTTTAACTTAAAAATTACTTTGACATAATTTTATATTTAGAGAAAAGTTATAAGAATAGTAAAATGAATTTTTATATCATTCATCCATATTCCCCAAAAGTGTGTGTGTGTGTGTGTGTGTGTGCATGAGTGTGTTATTTTTTTTCCTGATGATCAGGAGTTGCCTGGGCTGAGAACCTCAGTAGGTTAGACAGCTGGCACCACCCTTCTGCCACCTTCAAGAGCAGGACCCTCAGGGCAACAGGGAGAGGCTGGAATGTCTTTCTTAGGGTGGATGTCAGGTAGGCTAGGAAGCTGGTTGTTCCATTGGTGCTACCCCACTCCTTGCCCATCACTTTTGGGTATCTCCTCCTTTCTTCCTCTCAACCTCTTGGAAAGATCTAGATGTGAACAATGGAGAGACAAATAGCTCAAACAAGGAAGGGCTGGTTGTAGATTTGGGGTGGTATTGGCACTCCCCTACTAGTCAAATTTAGTCCTCATATACCTGTCTTAAAGACAGACAGTAGCTCGTGTGTGGCCCATCCTGGGAGGAAGGTGTTCACATGGAGAGGACTATGTCTAAAGGTCTCTAGAAACTCTCTTCTGGAAGGTAAAGTTTGTGTTTCATGTTCATTTCCTGAGCCTTCTCCTCCCTTCCTGCCATGGGCACTACCCCGGGGTGGGGCTGTGGTGGCTCAGGGCTTCAGCACCACTCTGATTCAGCTCTATTCCCTTGAGGGTACTGGGCAGGGAAGGTCTCCATGCTGGCCCAGGTCTTCTCCAAGAAAAAGCTGTTGAGACATTACTTTCCATTGGTTCTCAGGGTAGCAGGAGGGCCTAAAAGAACATAATGAGGTCTTTCTTTGCTTATTTAGAGGAGGCCAGCAGGCCCAATGTTTAAGTCCTGGCCTCTTGCTCCAATTTTATGACTTTGGCATTGCGGGGGGCAAAAGCCAACTGTGACTCGTTTGGGAGTAAACCCTCCACTGAGCATGGTTAACTTGGAGGGGACAGGAAGGGCCTCTCTGGGAAAGGGAGTGAGGAAACAGTCCTGCCTAGAGGAGCAGGTGCCTGGTGCTGGCCAGGGAGGGGTGCATGTCTGTAGGATGAGGGCCTCCAGTGAAGGTCTGGGCCTGTGGTCAATGAACAGAACAAAGGAACCAGCAGGCTGATGGTGGGGAGTGGCAGCCCTGTGGCTGGACCTGTGTCTTGTATCTGCAAGGCTGTGTTCTGATTTTGTCCACTGAAGAGACCACCATAGACTCCAAGTTTTGGCGTGCCTGTGGTCACTGTGCTGGCTTAGTAGGCTGAGTGAATTCAGAAGGCTTTGAGTGGCCAAGAGCTTCTTGAGAAGATGAGAAGCACTGTCAGCTCAGGAGACAGCTACTCAGTCCCTGAGCACATTCAGAGCAGAGACTCAGAACTACCGGGAAGGTGGTCAGAGCCTTCTAATAAACTGAGTGTCCCTTTACCACTTGCCACTCTGAACCCAGAAATTCCCAGGGGCCCCATTACTCAGACTTCTCAGCTCTATCTACTCAAACTGAGTGTACGGTTATTAAAAGTTTATCATTGTGAGGACCAGGGCTCCAAGGAGTATAGACTGACCAGATCAGGGAGAGATGTCACATAGAGATGGTCCTGAAGTTCCCTGACAAGTGGGAGAGTTTTGAGAAACAGTCAGAAGACAGAGGCCAGGCAAGTCTCTGCCATTCCATCTATACCAGGGAGTGGGGCCAGGGGCCAAGGGGCATGTCTGGCAGAAAAGGGGCACATGCTTTCCCCAGAATCTGGAAGCAGGACTAAAGTTGGAGTTCAGAGGCCCTCCTGGGGTGAGACCCTGGCTCTCTTCCTTCTTACTATGTGACCTATGCTCACTGTCCCTCAGTTTTCTTATCACTTCAGTAAAGTGAGCTGACACTGCTCAGTTCATGGTAGCTTGGGACTTTAAATGGGAAGATATATGTTGTGTATTAAATCTAGTGTTTAAAGGACAGAAAGGACTTCATAAACATCAGTTCCCTTTGTCTTCTTTCATGGAATTGGGGTGCATGGAGGAGCTGGTCATTAGGAAGAAGTCAGGAGCTCAGTCACCAGAACCAGGAAACTGGGGACTACCTGCTTCCTTAGGAGTCAGTCTTGCCAGGCCACCCTAGCCACAAAGACCACTCCAGCAGGTGCCCAAGGATGTCTCTAGAAGGAAAAATGGGGCCTATTTCACCAACTCAGACTTCCCTCTGTTCCCCACCCAACTACCCTACACCTCACCCACCTTGCCTCTGTGGATGTTATTACCTGCCAAGCTCCTGCACCAGTCTCCTGGCCTCTGACCTCTCCCCACCACCTTCATCTTGGGAAACCTGGCTCTAGATGCTTGTGCAGAGCCAGAAAGCAGTTCCTGCAGGTCTCAGCCTGACTTGGGGGAGGGCCAAGCCAAGAATAAGGTCAGAGGCCTGGTGAGGCTGACTAGAAAGGATCCAGTAGTAGCCTGGGGCTCCCAAAATCCCCTCTGGCTGAAGTAGACTGGTTCCAGCACCCAGGGTGGGGCTGTGCACATGGAAGCAGAGAGCACTGGCTGGGAGCAGAATAGGCCACCACTTGGCCTTTGGATAAACAGAGAGCTTTTTCTAGGTGGACTTCTCACTCTACTGGTCTTTCTTGTTACCTCACCTCATTGCACCTCAGGCTAGTTATTCATATCCAGTGTGTTCATGAGTTGATGTTAGTTATGTAGCAGTGGCTGACATTGACTGGGTGCTTTACTTTCTGTACAGAAGTTTTCTAACTCTCTTATTGTCCCCACTGTACAGAGGAGAAAACCAAAGCACAGAGAGGTTAAGAATTGTATTCCAGGCCACTAACTAGAAGAGAATCATATTCACCTTTGTACTTCAACTCCTTGAACTCAGCTGACATTGCTTGTGCATTTGTCCTGCAAGTCCAGACTGGCACAAAAATCACTCTAGCAATTGCCCAAGGATGTCTCTGGAAAGAAAAATGGGGCCCATTTCACTAAATTGGACTTTCCTCCTGTTCGTCACCCACCTTGCCTCTATGGATGTCACTACCTGCCAAGCTCCTGCACCAGTTTCCTGGCCTTTGACCTCCCCTTATCCCCTTCCCCCTGGGAAGCCTGGCTCTAGATGTCTGTGCACTATCGCTCACTAATGCTTCTGTTTTGGGGGGTGACTGTTTAAGATAAGTGATGCAGGGTCTACTCCTGAGGCAGGGCTTCTGTTCAGAACCCAGCACCCTTAGTTGGGGTCACACTGTGCCTGGTCTTGGATCCAGAGTCAACCCTGGGGTGTGACCACACTTGAGGGACTGGTTTTGAAGATGACCTCTTACCTGCCTTGTAAAAACATTTTGCCCCTGGCCTCTTTCCACTTGGCAAGAATAGCAAAGTAGTTAATTTCTAGATGGAATGTGATAGACTCAGTGCCCCTAGAGTGAAATACTGTTAGAAAAAGAAATGATAAAAACACCCATCCCATCTCTTCAGGGTACATATGTGACATTCTGGACTGAACTGTTTTGTAGCTACATGCTAGGGTGTTAGGACACGATTTGGGTCTCGTTGGAGATGTTTGCCATCTTTGTTTATTTTATTTTATTTTATATAGGGAAGCAATGGTCTTTTTAAAACTTGAATTTATTGGGGTGACATTGGTTAATAAAATTATATATGTTTCAAGCATACATTTCTATACTACATCATCTGTATATGGCATTATGGGTTTGTACATTTTAATCTCAGAATATTTTAATAGGAACCCATAAATGATGCCTACTTCATCTTCATGGCATTCTCAGCTAACCATCTCTACCACCCAGCACATGTGAGCCACACTGTATCCTGGCACAGAACTGGTTGCTGTCCCCCTCACAGCCACATGTAGAATGGTGATGAAGAACCAGGGCTCTGGGACCAGAGAGCCCAAATCAGGATTACAACTCCAACATAAACTCCCTGCATGTCTTAGTTACCACACACTGGGTGGTTTAGGACAACAACACATTATTGTTTCACAGTTCTGGAGGCTGATGTCCCAGAAGGAGGTGTGGGCCAGCCCATGCTCTCTGAAGGCTCTAGGGTAGGATTCTTCTTTGTCTTTTCTGTATCCTGGTGTGCCAGCAATCCTTGGAGTCTCTTGGCTTGTAGATGCATCCCTCCGCTCACATAGCTGTCTTTTCTTTGTGTATCTTCACATTGTCTTCCTTTCATTTCTGTCTTGGTCCAAATTTCTCCTTTTTATATTGGATCAGTGCCTACCTTAATGACCTAATTTTAGCGTGATTTTCTTTGTAAAGATGTGATTTTTAACTAAGATCACATTCTGAGGCACTGGGGGGTTAGGACTCTAACTTCTCTGTTTTTTTGGGTTGTGGGGAGGGAGACAAAATTCAACCCATAATACTGTGCTACCTTTGACAAGTTTCTTAATGTCTGCATACCTCAGTTTTTCTATCTATAAAATGGGGCTCTTAATACATCATAATATTTATCTCATAGGGCTGTTGGGATGATTGAATAATTCAATATGTGAATAAAGTGCTTTGAATAGAGTCAAGCACTTAGCAAATGCTCTGTGAGTGAGAGCAGCTGAGGGTTTGAAGCTGGATTAGGAACTTGAGTCTGCCTGGACTCAGAGATGGCTCTGCAATAGGACTCCAGTGGGACATTGCATGGCCTGGCCTGTGCAGCTGAAGGTAGCCAACTGCACCCAGAGAGCACACAGCTTAGTATGAAAAATGATTTTTTTTTATCTGCTTCCTCAAAAAATTGTTATCCAAGCCAACAAGGCTTGAATACTCATTGGAGAATAGGGGATGGCTTCAGTTCTCCATCTCTAACTTGGGGGAAATCCCACCACCATGTAGCTTCCTCAGCTACAGAGGGATAAAGTGCTCTGGGGTGGCCCCAAGCCTCTTCCTACTCTGAGAGTCTGTGGATCTGTGAATTTCTTTTTTTT
>VMDR010028026.1:0-13322 GCA_007922815.1 Macrotus californicus
ATCAGTTCTAGTAGTTTTTTTGGTGGAATCTTTACAATTCTCTAGATATAATATCACTGGCAACTAATAACAGTTTTACTTCTTCCTTCCCAGTGGATACCTGTTATTCCTTCTCTTTGTATGACTGCTGTGACTAGGACTTCCAGGACTATGTTGCATGAGAGGGGTGAAAACGGATATCCCTGTCTTGTTCCGGATCATAAGGGAAATGCTTTTACTTTTTCCTGAGTATGATGTTGGCTGTGAGTTGGTCATATATGACCTTTATTATGTTAAGATATGTTCCCTATTTTCCCACTTTGCTGAGAGTTCTAATCAAAATGGATGCTGAATTTTGTCAAATGTTTTTCTGCATCTATTCATACAATCATATGATTTTTGTCCTTCATTTTGTTTATGTGTTATATCACATTGACTGAGTTGTGGATATTGAACCTTACATCTCAGGAATAAATTCCACTTGATAATGCTTATATCTTTTTAACATATTGCTGAGTTAGTTTTTGCTAATATTTTGTTGAAGATTTTTGCATCCATGTTCATCATGTATAAAGGCTTATAATTTCTTTGTAGTGTCTATCTGGTTAAAACTAAGATAATGCTGGTCTCACTAACTGAGCTTCAGAGTCTTCCCTCCTCTTAAATTTTTTGGAACAGTTTGAGAATAGATGTTAGTCTCTCATTGAATGTTTGGTAAAATTCACCTGTGAAGCCATCTTCTGCTTGTTGGGAATTTTTTCTTTATTGTTTTGATTTCATTAGTTGTAATAGGTCTGTTCAGATTTTGTTTCGTCTTAAGTTTTTAGAAGATTTATGTTTCTAGGAATTTATCTCTCTCTTCCCAATTGTCCAATTTCTTAGAACATAGTTGTTCATATTTCCTTATAATCCTTTGTATTTCTATGATGTCAGTTTTCACTTCTCTGCTCTCTTTTCTGATTTTTTTTTATTCCTCTCGTTTTCTTAATGAGAGTGGTTACCTTTTCAAAGAACCACCTCTTGTATTATACATTTTTTACTATTTTGTTTATTTCTGCACTGGTCTTCATTATTTCCCTCCTTCTACTCACTTTGAGCTTTCCTTGTTGTTCTTTCCCAGTCTTTTTCAGTGTGAGCTTAAGATTGTTCATTTGATATTTTTGTTGTTTCTTCAGGTTGGCTTGTAATGCTATGAATTTCCCTCTTAGGACTGCATTCACTGCATCCCATACATAGGTTTTGTGTAGTGTTTTCAGTTTCATTTGTCTTAAAGTATCTTTTGATTTCTTCCTTGATCTCATTGTTAACCCATTCATTGTTTAGTAACATGTTATTTAGCCACAATGTGTTTGTGTGTTTTGCATTTTTTTCTTGTAATTGATTTCTTATTTTATATCATTGTGGTCAGAGGAGAAATTTGATACAATTTCAATGTTCTTAAGTTTATTAAGAATTGTTTTGTGTGCTAATGTGGGAAATGCTCTGAAAATATCAGTTAACTCCATCTGACCTAGTGTGTTACATAAGGCCATTGTTTTCTTGTTGATTTTCTGTCTGAAAGACCAGCCATTGATGTCAATGGGTGTTAAATCCCTACTTTAACTATATTACTGTTGATCTCTTTCTTTATGTTCATCAAGATTTCTTTCATACATTTAGGTGCTTCTATGTTTGGCGCATAAATACTGGATTGATTCCTTTATCATTATGTAATGTCCTTCTTTGTCTCTCATAAAGTCTTTGTTCTGAAATGTACATTATCTAAATAAGTACTGCTACTCTGACTTTTTTTGTGTGGTTCCATTTTTATGAAATATCTTTTTCCCTCCCTTTTTTATTCAGTCTGTGTGTATCTTTTGTTCTGAGGTGGATCACTTGTAGACAGCATATATATGGGCCTTGTTATTTTATCCATTCAGCTACCCTATGCCTCTTGATTGCAGGATTTAATCCATTTACAGTTAAAGTGATTATCAATAGGTACATATTAATTGCCATTTCATTCTTTATAACTATAGTCCTCCATTTTTTCTCCTTCTTTCTTCCCATTAAAGAAGTCCCTTTAACATTTCTTATAACACTGATTTGGTATTGGCCTCCTTGTCTGGGAAGCTCGTTATTGCTCATTCAATTTTAAATGATAGCCCAGCTGAATAGAGTAATCTTGGTTGTAACTCCTTGCTTTGCATCACTTTGAATATTCCGTGCCAGTCCTTTCTGGGCTGAAAGGGGAGTTCCTTCATAGGCAACTGTCTTTCCCTTGCTGCTCTTAAGATTCTTTGTCTTTAAACTTTGCCATTTTAATTACAATGTTTGTTGGTGTGGGCCTCTTTGTTGATCTAGTTGGGCACTCCATGCCCTCCCTGTTCTTGTGTGTCTTTTACTTTCACCAAGTTAGGGAAGTTTTCAGTCCTTATTTCTTCAAATAAGTTCTCAGTCCCTTGCTCTCTCCCTTCCCTTCTGGTACCACTGTAATACAGATGTTGTTACACTTGATGTTTTTCCATAGGTCCCTTCAGCTATACTCATTAAAAAATATATACTTTTTTTCTTATTGATACTCTGGGCATTTTCTACTACCTTCTCTTCCAAATTCAATCCCCTTCATCTAATCTGCTATTAGTACATTCTTAATTTCAGATATTGTATTCTTCATTTCCTACTTGTTCTTTTTTACAGTTTCTAAGTCCTTTTTTACGTTTACTAGCTCTTTAAGTTCTCTCTGAGTTCATCCATTTTCCCCCTAAATTCTTTAAGCAACCTTATAACAATTGTTTTGAACTCTGTATCTGGTAGATTGCCTGCCTCCATTTCAATGTTATTTTCCTGGGATTTCTTTTGTTCTGCTTGGGGGCATCTTTCTTTGTCTCCCCATTTGGCTCCCTCTCAGTAATTGGTTTGTGTATTAGGTAGATCTGCTATGCCTACCAGTATTGGTATTTTGGCTTTATGCAGTAGGTGTCCTGTGGAGCTCACAGTGCTGTCTTTCTAATCACCTGAGCTAGGTGCTCCAAGAATGTCACTGATGAGTTGTAGTTGAGTCTTTATTACTGTTGGCTCATCTGTGAGTCGTGTTGACCCTTGGACTGGTTGAATATGAGGACTAACCTCAACCAGAGTATACAAACTGCTATACTTTGGCTGACCTCACAAAGTGGAATTCACTCCAGCAGGGTCTGGTACCTGCCAAGATTTCCCTTTGGGTTTGGCACTTTGGATCTAACTGGGTCATGATCTGATGTGGCCTGAAGCCTGCCACTGGGTTTATTGATCAGCCCTGGGATGTCTTGGGAGGAACTTTGGTGCAGGTCAATTTCACATGCAGCCTTTTACCAGCCCTGGTCTACATTTTTTGAAGCTACAAAGTAACCTACAGTTTACAGATGCCTCTGCTGGGCCTGGGTGTGTACACGGGGCCAAGCTTTGCATCAAGGCTGGCTTCCATCAGCACTAGCCTCTGGAACAGTTCAGCAAATACCCAAGGCACTCCAAGATCTACCTCTCCTTGCTGGATGCCTGTTAACCTCAGTCAGTGAAAGAGCCTCTGGCTGTATGCCAGTTGCTTGAGATGGATTCTCAGTCAGTCACCAGGTAGGGGCCAGTGTTGTTCACCAGACTGATAAAAGATTCCAACTTGGCACCAGTGCCGGGATTGAAGCCACTCAGTAAAAGTCTCGGAGTACACAAGTCCAGCTGCCACCTACAGGGCGCCCTTGGACCTTTGTGATAGGGCGGAGTCTCTGGAAGTTGTCAGGATGAGGCCAGCAGGGTTTATGAGGCCTAAACAGACCAAGAATTGGCCATGTGAGTGGAAGTATCTGCACAGGAATGTAACACTGGTCAGATGTGTGAGGGAAAAACGGCTTCCACCCTACAGCCACACAGCTCAGTCTCTCATTGATTATGCCTGGACCTCCTCAAGAGCCTTCCTAGAGGGTGTGCACCCTGGTCCCAAGCTCACCAGTCTGCTGACTCCTGTGTAGGTCACAAGCTCAGCAGTGAAAATTCATGGAGAGTCAGAAGGTTGGAGCAAGTGGATGTCACTTGCGAGGTCAGTGCAGGTCTGGCAAACAAGAAGGAGGGTGAATGGCCACTGCCCCAGAGTCATACAACTCAGTCTGTCACCCCAAGTCCACCCTCAAGAGGCCTCCAAGAAAGTTTTTACCATGGGTTTAGGCAGCTAACGCCTTAGCAGGGTGTGAGCGCTGCAGGTCAGGGCAACAGGGAGTCGAGAGGGTTAGGTTACTGCATTCTTGCGGAATGATGCTGTATGGAGGTGGGTGTTCAACTCAGGAAAGATGGAGTCTGTTGGCAGTGTGGGAGAGAAACTCAGCACAGTGACCCTCACAGCTGTCCATTCAGCTCTTTCCCTGGAGCCACACAGTCCAGTTTTTTCTCACCCAACTCTAGTTCACTCTGATCTACCCTCCCTCTCCAAGAGCCCAGGGTGAGTTGCTGTGAAAGAGACTGTGTGTACTCCCCCTTTAAGAGCATACCCAGGTTTCTAACAGGCTCCAGTCTCTCCCTGATGTACAGAATTCCCACTGATTTTCTCAGCCAAATATCATATGGGCTCCTCTTCCCAGCACTGGAATTCTGGGCTTGGGAATTGAGCATGGGTTTGACACCCCATTTTCCTTAGAAGAGACCTCTGCAGCTGAGATATCCCTATGGATTCTCAACCAGTGTATATGGGCATGAAGGGTGTAGCCCTTTTCATGTCGCCACCCTTCCTACATCTCAATATGGCTTATTCTACAAATCCTAGGTTATAAGACTTCTACTCAGCTAGTCTTCAGTTGGTTATTCAGGTTGATTGTTCTATATTTTAGCTGTAATTCCAGTGTGGACCAGAGAGGAGGTGAGTAACTTCTGCCTACTCTACTGCCGTCTTGATCTCCCTTTCTTTTTCTGCATTCAGCGTACTTTCATTACACATCTTCCTGGGTTTAATCCATTTTAGTTTTAATTTTTTTGAATCTCTGATTCAAGGTTATATATATGAAAATGCTGATCTCAGGATATTTAAATAATTAATGTTGGAATGCTACACTGCTGTTTTCTTTGGCTTTTTGTGTGAGAGGGAGTGAGAATATTCAAACCCTAAAATGTTCTGATTTTCAAACTTTGCTTTTTTCTTATTAAAGCTTTGCTTGCATGTTGTCCATTGCTTTCTGCTCCTTTTATGTAGATTTTATTTTCTGGAGGAGTTGATGCAGGTGAACTAGGTTTCTGATTCAATCACACCCTCTACTGTCAATGTAGTGAAGTGCAGTCGATTGTATGGTGTTGCTTCTTGGGAGGGAGAAAAGGTGTCGTGTGATTTTGTGACTCTTTTATCTCTGCAAGACTCTTAATTTGACCCTTTTTGCTGTTCTTTCTCCACATTGCCCAGTCTCCAAGGGGCATGTGCCTTTCCAAATTTTCCTGTCCTGAAACCTGTCTTTCCCAAGACTCTTACATGCATTCAAGTATTTTCACTCAGGATCGGGCTTGCCTTTCCAGAGGTGATGTCTAGGCTGGTCACTCCAGGCCCCCTGCACTCCTGTCCTTTTCTCCACTTAATCTCTGCAGTCTCTGTCCAACACTCCAGACATGGGTGGCCTCCAGAGCCACCTGGCTGGACCTGGGTGTTTATCCCACTCCATAAGTAACACAAAGTTTGTGGAACTGTCTCCTACTAATACTGTGGGCTTGTGTAAATCGTGGTTTTAATTTGCTCTGTTTGTGACTTGGGTGATTTTTTTTTTGCGGGGGGGCAGGAGTTAAATAATAGATTTGGATCTATGCAGGCACCATTATTCTACTGAGACTCAGAACTCTGTATGTTTAAATAATAATGCCATTTACTGCATTAATATATCCATTTTACTCAAACCTATTTACCCTTCACAATACAGGCATACCTCAGTGTAGCTGTGTATATAACTTTAAACAAGGTACTCTTTGTAACAACTAACATGCATTCACACACACACAAAACCAATTGTTTAAAATACTTAAATATCATCAGCCAATAACAAAACAGCCAAATATGCCCCCAGGTATTGCCTGGGGTCATAACCCCTACCCCATAAAATGGATTACTTACACCTGAATCTTTACTCAGGGCCTGCATCTGAGGGAACCCAGACTGAAACACTCCTCTAGCTGCCCAGAGCCTCCACCAGGAAGAAAGCCCAAAAATAGGTCACTAATCCAAACAGGACGAGGAGAAGGGTCTTGGATGTAACACCACAGGTCCAGAGAGCTCATGAGAAGATCCTAATGGCAGTGTGTGGAGGGGAGTCTGCAATTTTCTCTATTTCCAGGGCCACTATTGTGACCACGGACAAGAATTTAAGGGGCAGTGGTGAGGAGGACTCTGCATTTCATGACAAAGGCCTGTGTACACAGTAACTTCTCCGCAAATACTGTGGAATGAACGAATGTGAAGGGATTCAGTTTGAGAAAACCACATTATTGTAAACTCTGTTAAACACAGAGGGTTTTTCAAGTCAGCACTATAATATAATAAAAATATTTTTAATTTTATGCTGAGATAGATAAGACCACCGGAATGAGCTGGAGCTGAACTCTTCAGAATCCCTCCTACTGCCAAGCTGGGGGCTCTAGAAAAATGAACACAGGCTCTGCTTTGAATTCCTGGATGAGGCTGCCTATTGAAGAAGTGGTCAGCTGTGGAGAGGCAGGAACAGTAGCAGTTTATGTCACCATCCCTTCGTTTTGCCACCGAGCTAGTGTGCACTCCACGTTCCTCACAGTTACAAGTGGGAGCTGCCATCCCAGCATCCAGTGGTGCAGTGGATCCTACTGAATACTTGTTGAGTGGCCGTGAAGAAACACATCTGTATGGGCTACATTAGTGATTAAGACAAGGACAATCAACCTGATTTTAAAATAAGAGGCAATGCAAAGCTCATGACTACTGTTGTTAGGTAGAAGTTAAAAAATGTAGGAGGGGTGGAGGGGTCCACAGTGCTTACAGAAAAAGCCCATAAATAACTTTAACTGCCTCCAGCCACATCTTAATCTGTTTTATAAGGTGTCCATAGTGCTTACAGACAAACCCATTAATATCTTCAGTTAATTGTCTTCACTTTAATTAACTGCCCTGTCTGTTTTACGTAGATGACCAGATGTGGTCTGTAGCAACGATAAGGACCCTGGGAAGCAGACCCCCACACATGCCTATGTTTAGGTGGTCACAGCCCCCACTGCCCCCCAGCCCCCGCCAGGGGAAGGCAGACACCACTTTTACCTGCAAATCAATATGTAACTCCCTCATCTCACCCCCAAAACTATGTAAGTCCTCAGGACAAGTGGACCAGGGGCCTGTGCCTCTCTCACCCACCTAAGCTAGGCCCATTCTCTTTTCTAAGAACACATTACTAATAAACTCTGCTTGCATATTAACCAACTTGCTGATCTTTACTGTGTCAGCAAGAACTGAGTTTCCAACAATACTATGAGCAAGAGGAGGCATTTAGAATGCAGGAGAAATGATGAACATTGACAGGCAGAATCACTGCTTTTTTACTTATTGGAAAGATCAGTTATGAACTCATTCATTCACTCAGTTAACTTTAACTTTAAACTTTGTTATTTTACAATAATCAACATTTTAAAATACATATTTTGTGCCAGGCACTGGGTTAGAACAGGCAGGCTCCATCTGCCCCCTTCCCTCAAGGAGTTTAGTGAGAAACACAGGCCAATCTAGTGTGATCAATCCACTGAATAGTTTATCAATAATTCTCCTGTAAATATCTACTTTGTCGGATGTGGGCCTGTGGGTTCTGGTCATGTGCAGAGCCCAAGTAAGGAATGGCTAATCATTTAGTCATTAAAATCTCAAAAGAATTAAACAGGTTTTTATAAGGCCTTATTTAAAATGTGTTCTAAATTGCCCTACCTTAGTTACTAGCCTATTAGGAGACAAGTAACCTTTCTTTGATAATCTGGGCCATCAATAACCTTCAGTGCATATGTTTTAGGCTTTGCATCCTTAGCTGTAAATAGCATTGTAAGTGCAAGCACAGCTTTAAGGAAGATTGGCCAAGATGAGTACCTGCAAGCACTTCTCCTGGGAAAAAAGAAAACAAAATAGTACATCATCTTTCTCTGTAGTCATTTGCCTCTTAGAAAAGCATGGTGTAGGGTATGTAGATATAACATATCCAGGATGATGCAACATTGCTGCTTTTCTAAACAGATTCTCAAACCCAGGACACAAGTTTTCCCAGTCTCCAGAAAGTTGCCTATTGAAAGTCACAATCAATGTTCACCTGGTAATAATATAAGTGATTTCTACTTCACTATTTACAACATGGTAGCCCCTGGGGCAGAGGCCACATCTGCTCACCAAGGATTCACACGCACTTTTTATTTCTGACATTCTTGCATTTGGGGAGAGCCCATGTGATTGGGTTCCGTCCAGCTACATATGGGTGGAAACTGATGTACACCTCCCTCAGACATGATATTTAAAAGCATCCGAAGCATATCCAGCCCCCTCTCTCTTTCTGCAATGACCTTGCATGTTCCAGATGACTGGCTGCAAAATGGAAACAGCCTGGGTTCCTGAGTCAACACCTGGAGAAGAGCCATCTAACCCACGTCAGCTAGACAAACACCTTTATGTGTTAAATTCCTGAAAGTTTGGGGTGCATTTGCCGGCCTCTCCTAACAAATGCCACCATCTGTTCAGGTTGCAGACACTTTTCCATCTCTCAATTACGAGGAGGCTTGAAGTAAAATTAACAAAGTTCCTGCTCCCCATTCAGGACCTCCATTATTGTCCTTACTGCACTTGAAAATCACAAGACAAGTATTGAATGCATACCACTTACCAATCAAATTGAAGTATTAAACACACACAATTCTTCTAATACTCTCCTTTGTGGCAGAGTTTGTTTTATCCTCATTCCTCACACAAAGAAACTGAGGCTCAGAGAGGTTAATTAATTTACCTGGCTATCCACAGCAAGTAAGCAGAGGCACTACAGCTCTAGAACACAAGCTCTCTGTCACGACACTGTACAGCCTCCCCACCCAGCCTTTGGTTTCAGCACCAGCCACCTCCTGGAGCACTGCACACATCGACTAACACTGCTTTGAGTCACGGTGGTCTCGTGCTGATCCCCCTGATTCACACTGGGTTTGCTGTGCTTTAAGAGAGACAGTACACCCAGAGTTCAAAGGGTGGCAGGGCATGTGGTATCTCAGCAGAGAAGAAAACACTATCTCCCACTGTGATTGTATTTTTAGGGAGGCACTGCCCCTTCAAAATCCATAAATTCATGACCATGATGGGAAGCTGTCTCCGCAAACAGTCCTAGGTCATGACTGCTCCCATCTTTTAATGCTTTCCTTTTAGCAAAATTCTAGGAATGTGCAGCCCTAAAATTATATACATATAGCTTCCTGTGCAATGTATAAAATTTCTCAAGAAATATCTTCCCAATGAATAATTTACGCTCTGAATCACATTACACACTGGCCCAAGAATTCAATCAATAAGCCCTGGCGTTCTGTACTATTGTCTTTGTACTTTTCTGAATTGTTCAAATTATGTATGAGTGGAAATTATCGTTAGAGTCAGAAATAAAGCTACAACGAGGTGCTAGCAGGGAGAAAAAGGACTCACCTGTCCCAGGACACTGCTTCTCCACAGCAAGTGCTGTGACTTCCAGAACTGGGCTGCTTTGATATGCTTGACAAGACAAGATTTGGAGTATTTTTTCCCTGGAGGCACAAAAACTGGCACCAATAAAACTAAATCAATTGCACTCACTTGAACTCCGTACGCAGTAGCTGTGGTGTTTCTGGAAGTGCAGTATGGCTGGATTGTCTCACCAGCAAAGGTCTTATTTTAGAAAATCTCTATTTTTCTCATGTTTGGACCTGGGGACACTTACCTGAGGCTCTCTGCTTAGCTACAATTTGACAAGCATGGCCAAGATGAATCTGTTTTTCATCCTGAGTGGCAACAAGGGTCCTGGAATTTGGACTCTCATTCCTTATTCAAATCCCAGCTTCTACATCATCTAATCCTGGGATCCTGAGCTAGTTAATTACACCCGTCCAAAGTTCAGCTCTACCTACCCAGGAGCTACAGAGAATGACACTCCACCCTCAGGATGCACTACAAGAATGAAATGACATGACAGCTGTGGCACGCCCAGCCCAGGGCCTGGCCCAGAAAAGCTGCCCACGAATTGCCCACTGGCATTCCTCTTTCCTTCTCACACTGGCTGGGGGACAGGCTGTGCTTAGAAGCGCATCTCTGAAAAAACAGCCTGGAACTATTCATAAACATTGCTCCTCAGCATCTGTTTTTGCTGCTTGGTTTCTTTTTTCGGATAGATCACAATCCTTCTGCTTATTGGCCTGATGATTCAATAATATACTAAAAGTCCTTAGTTCTGTGCCTGTTGTATGAATGGACTAAAAAAATATTAACTATTTTTACTCTATAAAGATTATTTTTATATGAGCTTTGAGCTCCAGGTCTCATTTTGACATTTCATGTGGAATACAGCATGTTTTGAAGAACTGGCTAGATTTAAGTGAGAATTGAGCCAGAAATCAGATACCTTCCAGTTCTCACTGCAATGCCCATCTGAGCCTGAGGCTACTTCTCTGGACCCAGAATTGCAAATACCAGCAAGCGTCCCTTCCTGGCTTTGTGGTGGTACAAGACGGATGAGTCCTCTGAAACAGTCCCAACAGCACCCTCCCAGCTGCATGGCCTATGTTCTCTTTTAATTTTCTTACGAATGTTTCTACCTTCTGACTTTGTAGTGTTTCCAATCCAAACTCTACTCTGTGTCAAGATCCATATTTCCCACTGTTGGCCTTCAGCTGTGAGGAAAAAAGAAGCCGAAGCGGAATCACAGAAAAGTCGAGAGGCCTGGGACACAATCCCAGGCACTAACAAGGCAACTCTTGTGGCTTCTCTGGACCTCAGTTTCCTTCCTTGCACCCCAGTTGTCCTCTGAGGTCCCAAAAGTTTCCCAGCTCTCTGAATAGATGCCCTTCCTCCAGATGTTCCCAGCCCACGTACTGGCAACTGGGTAATTCCTCCACCCTTGGTCCCCAAGGGGCACAAGGTTCTCCCCCACCCAGTGTCTGCCCTGAGCTAAGAATCAGAGATGTGGCTTCAGGCCTGTGTTTGGGATGTATCATGGGAAGTTCATGCTGTGCTTACAATCTGCCAATCATGGTTCCAAATCAGACAGGGTCACTAAACTTCTCAAAGCCTTTGTTTACCCATCTACAAAATGGGGATACGGCACTTACTTCACAAAACTGTGTGGAGACCTTAAATAAAGTTTCTGGCACGGTGGGAACTATTTTTCTTTTAATCACAGAATTTTATTTTAGTCTTATCAAAAGACCTCTATTCAACTTAATTAGACATACTTTTAAAAAATCATTTATCATTCTTAGGCATACACATTAAAAATCATAAGCAACATTAATTGCTTAAAATTTCTAAAACTTCACATTTGAGTCCAACTATTCTGGATCATTTTTCTACTTGAGTGTTTTACAGCCAGGACTTTTCCACATAACCATCCTCTGTGACATCAGAAACAAAAAGAGCATAGATGACATTGGTTTTCCTTTTCTTTTTTTCCCTTAAATGTTTATTTATTTGAAAAAAATCAGAAAATTGTCAATTTGAAATCAGAACAGCTGGGGACAATAAGCCCCCTCAAATCCAAATGGCTAAATATAACTCAGTTATAACAGCATAATTTACAAAATCACATATCTCAGAAAAAGAAACAAAATGCTAAATGTCTTTCCTTCTTGGATAAGACTGCTTTCTCTCAGAAAGAAAAATGCAAGTAATGATTTGATATTAAAAATCCAACCTGTTATTCACCGCTGCTTGTCTGTCTAAACAAATGCCCTGCAGAGCACAGCACTCACAGCCCAAAAACGGTGAGTGTGCAAACTACATGAACTTGGGTACATAATTTATCTTTCTAGGACTCATTTTCTCTGAATGTAAAATTAGGTGGTAGGAGTCAATGATATTTAGGGTGTCATTGAGGCAGGAGATAGTCAGGAAGGAGGAAACTCCAGAGGTGCCCCAGGGCTAAAGTAAAGGACATTCGTACAGGACAGAGACCCTGTTCTAAGACCAGTTGTCCCCACTTTCTGGAAAAGCGCTGAATCATGGTGACTCGTGAATGCACCTGCGCAGAAGATGCTCCATGACCCTTGCCTCATTATAATAGTGTTATAGTAAGTTAACATCGTGCGAACCCCTTCTCTGGTAGCCAATCAAGGAAAATCATGGGAGACCAAATGCACAGTAGCTTTAAAGTAATATAACTACCTGTACATGTACAATAAAAGCCCGCCAAAACTAGCCAGGAAACATCCGCCCTGTAAGAATAGAATCCCTCCAGTCCCAGAGGTCAATCTCTGCTCAGATTTGGCCCACTCCCATGTTCTGTGGAGTGTACTATTGCTTAATATATCTGCTCTTCCTCTTTCTGCTATAAACTCTGTGTGTTCGGTTCAATTCTTTGCCTGCAATCACCAAGAACCTGGTTACCTGTGCCCACCTGTGACATCATTGTTATCTAGAGTTCTCCGTCTATGTAAACACTCACACAACTTTAATTCACTGCCATGTTTGAACCCTAAATGATGGGGGGACTCAAATGTTGGAAAAGTTTTAGTTTCAGTTAATAGCTAATAAGTTTAGCAATCAATGTATGTGAAAAGCTGTTTCTCCAGGAACTGAAGGTATGACCCACCCTGACTCCAGGAGACCATAAGGAGTTCCACCTTGGTGCCTCAGGACTGCAAGCAATCAAAACGGTATGTAAGCCATCATACTCTAAGGTGAGATGTCCACCACCCAGGACACAGATAAAGACCACTGCCCAGGGCACAGATGAAAGAATGCTGTAGCTTTTATCTGATTAACTTTTTCCCTGAATTCCAAATCCTTACCTACACTTTTCTTCTCCTTATGATGAGGGTCAGTTTAGGTGGATTTCCAGCCAAGATGGAGATGTAAGTAGACACACTGTGCCTCCTCGCACAACCAAAAGAAGGACAACAACAATTTTAAAAACAAAAAACAACCACAACTGACAGAAAATTGAACTGTATGGAAGTCCAACAACCAAGGAGTTAAAGAAGAAACATTCACCCAGATCCGTAGAAGGGGCGGAGACAGGCAGCCAGACAGAGAGAACTCGCAGCAGGGCAGCGGCTGGGGGACTGGGGCGGGCAAGGCGCAGCTGGCAGACCGGGTGGTCCCACATCCACGTGTGGATAAACCGGGAGGAACAACTGGGGAACAACATACC
>VMDR010028027.1:0-13328 GCA_007922815.1 Macrotus californicus
AGAGCTATACCACAGGTATCTGATAAGAATTTTTCTAAGATTTTCCCAATTCTAGATAGAACTTTAGTCTTGAGTAGATGAGGAACTTGTGCAGCTATTTGCATACCTTGTCATGTGCATATTATAGTACGTTTGTATAAATGTTTTTACTACTGGAAAGCAGAATCAGTAGCCACTTCCATTTTTCATTTAATGTCTAATCCTCTAATTCTCCCCTCATCTTCAGACCATGACTCACTGCTGTTCTCCCCTTTGTTCAGTGAATTGAAGGGAACACAACATGGTATAATGAAAAGGTTGGCTTTCTTCTTCCTCACTTAGCCTCAGGTTACTAACTTCTCTTTCCAGGCCTTCTGCCTCATTTATAACACAGCATCCCCAGCCTGATGATAGGACTTCAGTGAATTACTGTGAAAAGATACCCGTGTTGGGATTGAAGAGCATGGAAGAGAACCGAGTATTCTCATTTGGGCTACATTTCCAACTCGCCACAGAGGGAGGCACCAGGACTGTGGGTAGGTGGTTCGTTGGTAGCTGAACCAAGATGCTTAGGTTTGTAGATGAAAGTCAACAGCACAAACATGTTGGTTACTTTTTTAAATCCTTAAACTTTCCTATTCTTTTTCAAAGATTTAGGAGGGGGTAAGGTTGGGAGAAATAGTTCATTCGTATGCAGACAGAAGAGAATTTGGGGAGGGTCAAAGGTACAAAGCAGCTGTAGGACAGCTCTTTTCAGTGAAATAGTTGTGTAGCTCAGGACTTCACCCCTGTACCTTCCTTTACCCTCATGACAAAGAGTTAAGGGTAAGTGTCATCAATGTGGTCCCCACTTCATAGATGACAGGGACTCAGCCCAGTCAGGGATTTCCCCAAGGTCACTAGAATAGTGAGTGAGGCAGTAAGGGTTCCAAGCCAGATCTGCTTGCCCCAAAGATGATACTTTCTTGTACTGCAGTCTCCCAAATATAACACCATCACAGCCCTAAGTTCCTTTAGCAAATGAACAAAGCAGAGAAACTGAAAAGACACACACCTAAAAAAGCCCTCCAATTCCCAGTACAAATTCCCAGTCCCTTGTACTGAAACCTCTTGCTCTTGACCTGCCCTGTACCTTCTTCTCCATGGAAAGCATTTTCTACCTAAATGCCTTAGAGTTCTCCACACAAGGCTCGGCTGGAGCCCTATGCAGAGGAAGTGGAATAGTTTGGGGGGAGGCTGTGGAGTCACACACATGAACTAGCTGCATTCCCCATATCTTCTCATGTCCATATGTATGAGATCTGTCCAGAAAGTATCCAGCCATGTACTATGGAAAATGGGAAGATAAAAGATACAAGAAACACTGTACATAGGACATTGATGCCTCAGTCCCCTTCAAAGTAGGCATTTTAGGACCTCACACAATTTTTCCAAAAACCATCAGCTGCCCTGACATATTTTCCTGAATCTCATCAAAGATCTGAAATCTCTTCCGTTTCAAAGGTAATTTTAGTTTTGGGAAAAGCCAGAAGTAGCAGGCTGCCAAATCTGGGCTATAGAGGGGCTGAGTCACTGGGGTGATTTGATGTTTCCTCAAAAAACTTTGCACGAGACATGAATGCATGAGTGGGCACGTTGTCATGATGAAGCTGCTAATCACCAGTTGCCTATAGCTGCTTTTGAATCATCTGAATACTTTCTGTGGGGGAATGTTCGAGCTTAACACAAAATTTAATGCAGATTCATTGGTCCACTAGCTCAGTCATTATTGAATGTGACGACCACACAGTACACATGCTCTCTCAACAGCATCTACCACCACCGCTGACTAGTACAGTGAAGTCATCATTGTTCACGTATGTGCATTCCAGTCCACTCTCCGTGGCTGGCAGGTTACATCAGTGTCGTGCAAACCATTCTCATTATATTAACAATGGCTGGACTTTTTCTGGACAGATCGTGTATATGACTTAATTGATCTGTTTACAGCCTTATCTTAAATATGCATTTAAATATAGTGTGTGCACATTCAGTACCTAGCACACTGGAGTTTTAACTTCAGTGTTTCCAACTTTTTTCTAGTTGAAACTCTGTGGCTCATTAAAATCCTTAGGGGAATAAAAAAGAAAAGAAAATGTGAAATGGAGAGAAGGAAACCTCATAGCAATCTCCAGTGTGCTAGGTACTGAATGTGCACCCACTATATTTAAATGCATATTCTCTTATGTGGTTATATGAGCAATTTGTGTTTGAAAATTTAAGAAGGTAAAACTCACTATAATCTCAGTACCCAGAGATATAACAGCTGGCACTGAATACCTCTTATGTATACATGTACATACATGAAAGAGTTAGATTTTAATGTAATTACTTATGTTATTAATATTTGCTATTGATGATCTTCATTGATCACCAATCACAGAAAATCATCAGTGGCAAAGCAAATCATGAGTAATTAAGGAGGTGCTCCCCACATATGCTACATTGCCCATTCTCCTTCACTCTCCCAGGGGGAATAGATGATTCTACGGTGGTGGACACTCAAGGAATGCTTGAAAGATAAGCAGTTTAGCACTAGGTGCCTTTGACAATTCTTCTTGACCCTTTAACATTTCATGTAATACTGGTTTGGAGGTGATGAACTCCTTCAGCTTCTTGTCTGGAAAGCTCTTTGTATGTCCTTTAATTTTAAATGATAGCTTTGTTGGGTAATCTTGGTTACAGGTCCTTGCTTTTCATCACTTTGAATATTTCTTTCCAATCCCTTCTGACCTGCAAAGTTCTGTTGAGAAATCAGCTGACAGTCTTTTGGGAGCTCCACTGTAGGGAAGTAACTGCTTTTCTCTTGCCACTTGCAAGATTCTCTGCCTTTAACCTTTTGCAATTAAATTATAATTTGTCTCAGTGTGGGCCTCTTTGAATTCATCTTGTTTGGGACTCTCTGCATTTCCTGGACTTCTGGATTTCCTTCACCAGGGTAGGTAAGTTTCCCGTCATTAGTTTTTTAAATAGGTTTTCAATTTCCTGCTCTCTCTCTTCTCCTTCTAGCAACCCCATTATGCACATGTTGGAACACTTGATTTTGTCCCAGAGGCTTCTTACACTATCCTCATTTTGGGATTAATCTTTTCTTTCTTTTTGCTATTCTTTGTGGGTATTTTTTGCTTCCTTATATTCCAAATGATTGTTTTGATTCTCAGCTTCATCTACTCTACTATTGATTTTCTGTAAATTATTCTTCAATTCAGTTAGTGTATCCTTCATTTCTGACTGGTTCTTTTTATGGTTTCCATGTCCTTTTTTATGCTCTTGCAGTTCATCTACTCCTCCCTAAGTTCATTGAACATCCTTATAATCAGTGTTGAACTCTGCATCTAATAGATTGCTTATCTTCATTTTGTTTAGTTCTTTTTCAAGAGTTTTATTTTGTTCTTTCATTTGGACATTTTTCTTTGTCTCTTCATTTTGGCAGCCTCCCTATGCTTGTTTCTGTGTATGCAATATTAGATAGAGCTGCTACATCTCCTGGGCTTGGTAGAGAGGCCTAATGTAATAGGTGTCCTATGGTACAGCCTCCTCATTTACCCAAGCTGTGCATTCCAGGTGCACCCATCATGTGGGCTGTGTACACCCTCCTCTTGTACTTGAAACTTGATTACTCTTGATTATTGTTGGCACCTCAATGGAAGGGATTTAACTCCAGGCCAATTGCTGCAAGGACTGGCTGTGACCACTGTGGAGGATCAGTTGTCCAGAAACCCACCCCACAGAGAAGAACTTACTTCAGGCAGCTTACTTCTGGTGCCTGCTGAGTGTGTCTTTTGTGGAAGTGGTTGGGTGGTGCTTCAACATGGTATGTAGCTTTCCACAAGGAGTGCTGGCTCTGGGGCCTCCCAGGAAGTGCAGGCCATGGTCAGCCACTGCCTGTGTTCTACCTGGGGCCATCCAGCATGACCTACAAAGCAATCATTAGATGGCTGCTACTTTTGCTGAGGTTAGAGGTACCAGGAGAGGCCAAGCTGCAAACCAAGGCTGTCACTGCTAGTGCCAAGGCAGGGGCCATTTAGTGAGAGGTATGGAGCATGCTGAGGCCAGATGCTGCTTGTTTGAGAGATTTTAGGAAAGTCTGAAGCATGAGCCAAGACAAGCCATTCATAAGGAAAAGCCACTGAAATAGCTTGGGTAGGCCCAAAAGTTTATGGGGACAGGGTCTCAGGAAATAACCAGGGTCAGGTGAATAGTGATAGCCAGGTGACAGAATCTTCGATATGGTGCCCATCTGCTGACTCTGTGGTGAAATGGCTCAGAAAAGGAACTACAGCCTCTGCCAGCACTTCTGTCTGGGAGAAAGTGGCCCCTCCAGCTCTCTCCTTGATGCCAGATATTTCATTTCTTCATCATATGTCCCTGGTGCCTTTCGAGCTGCTATCCAGCACTGGAACTCAGAGGTTGTGAGTTCAAGTAAGTTTGTGTTCAGGTGCTTTAAGAAGAACTACCTGGAACTCCAGAAGCCCTCCATCTCACTCACAAGCAGAAGTTGTGGGGACTTTTCTTTCTGGCACTGGAACCCTGGGCTAAGGGCCTGGTGTGGGGCTGGGCCCCCTCACTCCTCAACAGGGACCTCTCCATTTCTCATTTTCTAGGTAACTCCTATCTTTGTCCAATACATTTCTGAGAATTGCTCTAGCTGTTTTCAGATAGGGAATGTTGCTCTACTGGGTCCTATCTAAATTTTCCATGAGTGCTTTGAAAGAAAAAGGGCTGGTTCAAAAGGTAGAGTGTGGATTGATCTGTAGAACTTGGACTTGGACATAATTGTGATATTTTGGTCTGGGTGATGTCAGAGGAGACAACTTTCTCTAACACAACAAATAGAGCCTTTCTACCTCTGGATTTTCACATGCCAGTTGTACATTAGGTGGGTAAAACACTAGGGCTGATAAACTCCTTATTCCACTGTGACAAAAAAAAGTACTTATAATACAAACTGCAGTATTCAAATGTCATTTACTAAGAATACTATATCCTTATAATAAAAAATTAAGAAGTGAGCAAGGCATCAGAGCTCTTTCTTTCTCTTCTTCCTTTCCAATCTTCCAAATAACAATAAAAAGACATTCAGGTTTGTTTTTGCCTTCTTATACTCCTGAAATGATTTGAGGTCTACCTGGTCTACACTGTGCCCCCCTACAACAACCCACACAGATCATAATTATTGAAAGGAGGTTCTGTTGACTTTAATCTATTTAGAATGTTACATTTTGGTCTATAGTTCCCAAGTATAGCATACGTGTGTTTGATACAAGAGAAAAATCATAGAGAGAGACTTCTAGAAGTGTACCCAGTAGAGATAGAAAGGCAAACAAATCTCTTCATTTCCTCTTTTACTTAACAAGTAAACATTTGACAAAGATGAAAGTTATTGTTCCCTTGGATGGCGTTTTCAAGCTACATATTCAGGGAGGAATGCATTTGTATAATGTGTGGTTAGGGGTTAATCAATAATTTCATTTCTATTTCATGGCAACCAAATGCTCACATAAGTTACTTGGTTGTTCTTTGGCATTTTGAAATAAAATTAATTTATTCCTCAAATATTTATTAAGTGCCTACAACAGTCCTTGTTCCACAGTAGGCATCTAGTGACTATTGATCCATGGGATATATCTTGAGAACTTCCTAGATGCAGACTCAGCACTAAGTTCCCTGACTAAAACAATCTTTTCCTGTCAGAGCCCAGAGTCTACGACTATGAAATCATTTGCATATCAAATATTTCTGGCCTCTTCCTTCCTCCACTCCTAGCCATTCTCACCACTGCTAATGAGACAAGTGATCTAAGAGCTTGAACAATGTGCCCGTAAATCCATCTCTAAGGCTGTGCTCGATGGTATGTCCTCCCCTGGGCCCACTGCAGGGAAATATGCGCCATTTGAAATCTGAACCATCCGCTGCCATAGAAAAGCACATGAATCAAATGCCCACAGCAGAGTCTAATGTTCACTGGCTGTTCTCTGTGTAATTCCAATCACTGATGTCATATCGGTTTGCTCAAAAGAGCAGACTCATCAAAAGCTACCACCCAAATAGCTCTTGTGCTACTGGAGAGCTTAGAGATGAAAAAAGGCCTAGTACTCTCCTCAAGTATCTCCCCACCCGAGGGCCTTCCCAGACTCTCTCACCCCTCTCCTTCAGCAAAAACCCCTTGGTTCCTTGTGCCTGCCCCCTGCACTTCAAAAAACTCTCAGTAATACTGATGATCACCTTCTACTAAACTTATATGTTTGCATGCCTCTCAAGAACAGGCACTTTGGCTTCTTCATCTTTGAAGCTTCAGCACCTCACATGGATGGTTTTCAGAGATTTGTTCTTAATGAGTCAATGAACAAATATCAGTTAGCCAGAGCCCTCAAACCATGTAAACATCGGAAGTATCTATTCAATCTGCTGTGTACATACCTATCAGTCCTAAAAGGTCCTTGCCATATCATTATATTCAAAACCTAGAAAATATTTTTCTGTTATCCTACTAAAATGGAACCACATAACTTTTGAAGAGGTGTGACCTTGGAGATCTAGTAAAAATCCCTTAGTTACACAGATGGGGAATCTGAAGGCCCAAGGAGTTAAGTCAAGGTCATACAGCTAATGAATGGCAGAGAAAGTATAGAATCCAATTCTCCCTGCTCCCCACCCAGTGCTTGGTTTACTGTCCACGGTCCAGAATTGGCTTGTTGAGGTTCCATTTCTGAGAGGCTTGTGAAGGGGCTTGAGGAAGGCACTGGTAGTTGAGTAGGACTCAGAAAGAGGGAGACAACCTCCAACAGCTTCTCTATTTTTCCTTCCTAGTGGCACAAACACTGGCCAAAAAGCTATCTTAGTACAAGGAATAAGATAAAGAAATCAGAGAAATCTACACAATAGGCAGCTAATGAGATGTAATAAGGCACTTTAGTTCCAGATTTATAATCTAGGATCAAGATGGGCTGTCCCCAGGTCAGATCTTCTGCAGTAACTGAGCTCCAGGATAGAACCTTTGGACCTGCCCTGTTATGAATCTGTGTCCTTGAAAGGGATCTAGAATGTAAGTAGCCCATAAATTTTGAAAAAAGGAAGGCAACACTTCTTGAAGCTTTTATCAGGCAGCACTTCATCACTTAAGGGTCTGAGTATTATGTCTACAAAGATGCACAAAACAGAACCTCTCCCTGCGCTCAGGGTGCTCTGCTCACTGTCTGCGGTGTTTCCCACCAAGAACTTTCTAGAGGGTCTAGTACAAGTCGCGTGTGCGCACACACACAGACATGCCCACACATGCACATACACACATACCGTGTATTAGAAACACATTAGCTGCTCTGTCACAGCTCAGGATTTGACACTCAGTACTTACGCCCAGAGCACTAGCCTTCTTTCTCATGCCGAACACCATTTAGCCTTCGCCATATCTCTTGTCCTGTGCCCTCAAAACAAAAAGCCACGGTGTCCGATTGCTGTGAGATTTTATGGGCTGTGCCACTGCGAAGGTCAAAATGGACACTGCTTCAGAACAGAGAAGAATTTCAGCAGCAAAAGTGCTCAGGCAAGAGAAAGGACACATTAATTCCCTTCGCAAACCTCCCCCGCTTGGCCGTCACGGGACAGTCTCTGCGGGTCTGGTTCACTGCAGTGTCTGCAATGGCCTAAGCAAGGCTATGGTGAGACACAATTATTCTATGTTTTAGTTGTCATGTCAGAGCCCTTGCAGAGACATACATTAATCTTCCATTCATAATGTATTACTTTTTCTTTACCACTTGTGAACCTTCTGGTGTTTCTTGACTTCTCCAGTTAATCTCCCCAAACAACCTTACTCTTAGATTGTACTTTATTCCTTCTAAATAGACATTATTCAAGTCTGGTCAATTTTCTCTCTTTGGCAATTTTTACAGTTATTTTGAAGTTAGCTCTCAGTTGAAAATGTCTCTCAGTTGACACAGGGTTGCCTGTGTCTGTCTTCATGCCTTAATCACTTTTCATATTATAAAATAGAATCTTACATTACCAGGCACCCATTAACCTTAAGAAAATTAGATAAACTAAAGGTGAAGAGAATGACACCATGAGTAAGAGGATCCCCTATTAAATAGGGCATGTGACACCCTACACTGCACACCGCCCAACAAGCATGCTTGAATGAGCCTCAGTTGGGAACTGAGAACTTTGAATCTGCCACGTTCCATGCACTGAACACGATTCCACTATTTAAAGACAAACTTCTTTACTGATATTATCCCTACATGCAAGCCAGCCACACGTGAGAATCAACTGCAGAAGCAACATTCTGTCTCAAAGTTGGAGGAAAATGACCTGTGCTGAGTATTTTGAAGACATCATGTTGGTCCTCAAGGGGTTACCCTCTAGCAATTTCACTAGTTATGATTCTCACCTTATAAACTCACTTTAGAAGTAAACCTTTCTGTAAACTATGAATTACAGTTTTATATTCAGCCCCATCTGCCTCTAGGTACTTAGTGAATAAGGAGCAGCTGTGTTCGATTCTTCCTTTGTGTCCCCAGCAGACCCAACACAATGCCTGGAACTGAGAGGTGGGTGTTAGAGGAACTGTTTTGCATGAATGAATAAAAAATAAATGTCCAAGTATTGGAAAGTGTGTCTCTCCGGTGGCCTCTGTAATCTGTGTAATGAAGTGGTCATCAGATGTCTACTGCAATACTGACACAGGCTGTTGCTAAGACCATACTAAAAACCATGTTTCTTGCCCTGGCTGGTGTGTGGCTCTGTGGATTGGGCATGGGCCTGCGAAACAAAACATCACTGGTTGGATTCCAAGTCAGGGCCCTGGTAGGAGGCATGCAGACACAACTACACATTGATGTTTCTTTCCCTCTCTCCCTCCTTTCCCCTCTCTCTAAAAATAAATAAATAAAATCTTAAAAAAAACAATGTTACTCTAAGTGTGGTTACCTGCTCTAGCATTAGTCAGGTATATTTAAAATAAATGCCTGAGCCCCACCCCATGTCTCTTAATGAAGCATCTCTGGGAGTGAGGCCCCAGAGCTTGCATCTCCTCATGCTCTCCAGGTGATTCTGGTGCACCCCAGAATTTGAGGATCAGCGTGTAGATGGTTCCCAGTAGTGTCTGTGCCTTAGAATCACTGTGGGAGCTTTTGTTAACTAACAAGACCTGGCCCAGCCCTGGCCCAGCCCAGATTAGTAAATCAGAATCTCTCTGACGTGATTCTAATGTGCAGTTAGATCTGAGGACCACTGCTTCAGACGCGTCTCTTTCCCACTTCAGCCCACTTACAACCTGCAGTATCAGCTACACTCAGCAAACAGTGGATGCGAGGAAAGAACAGGAAAGGATCAACGAAAACAAAATCTACAAATGTCAGAGTCTGTGGGAAAGCTAAACCCTGGGCAAACTGCCTCACGGCACAGGCTTTCAAAAGCAGTCAGCATGACAGTCAACATCACCAAGCAGTAGGAGAGTGACATTTGGTGGAGGCAACATAAAGAGGCTCTTTCATACCCCATGTGTGTTACCTATTAATAATTAAATTGAATCCATGTCACCATTTCTAGGACTATCTCATGGTACAACCCATTGGAATTAGAAAAGAGGATAAATTAATCTCTTATTTTAAAGAACAAATGTTTAACTGTTCTGTGAAAGGAGTGATACTATTTTATATAAGCTGTTGTATGAGACAATGTCTATTGTTTCTTCTGAGCCTCCCAATAACTGTGAGCTGTGAGTGGGAAATCACTGTTGTCTCATTTTAGATACAGTGAAACCTGAATGGAAAAGGTCAAGTATCCTGGCCAAGGCCACTTACTTAATAAGTGTAATCCCAGCCTTCTGACCCAAATCCAGTTGTTGTTTTTTTTCATTCCATTCAACTTCATCAGTACTATCCTTCTCCTAAAAAAGATAAAAGGATTCAGACTATATAGAAAAATTTCACTTACCTGCATCACTCTTATGATCCTTATTACTTTCTACTTTATATTCTATAGTTACATACAGAGCCAGGTCCTTTTCCTGTTCTACTAAAAGAGGGGTGGTATATATCTGATTCATATTTCTGTTCCCCATAATGCCTAGCACTGAAAAATGGTAGGTGGCCAGCAATTTTTCCTTGGATAGTTAAAGGAAAATAAGAATAAAAAGGATTAAATTTTCAAACTGTAAAACCTTCAACCCAGAGCAAATATAATCCTGGTAATCACCAACCGGTATGTTCTTCTCTTTAGGAACATTCCTCTTGACTTGGGGCGGGGAACACACAGTGCAGTGCACAGACAGTGTGCTGTGGAATTGTGCGCCTGCAACCTGTATAATTTTGTTCACCAGCGTCACCCCTACAAAGTCAAGGAAAAATAAAATCTGCGAGCATAAGATGAAAAACAGAAAAACAACATTCCTCTGTCTTCCTCTCGCAGTATCACCGACACCATTACTGACCTTGTCACCAGCCCAAATTTTAACCAAAGATGGGAATTACGTACTAGGGTTCAGTGATGGTTTAAGAAATCAGTGTCTAACTCTAGACCAAAATATTCTGTTTTATTTTTTCAGCTTTATTGAGGCATAATTGACAAACAAAATTATAATATACTTTAAGTGTACAACATGCATATGTATTGTGAAAGGATTCTCAGAATCTAATAAATTAACACACGCATTACTTCAACACTTACCTTTTAAAATAAACACAAGTCCTACTCTCAGCAAATTTCAAGTATACAATTATTATCAACTATAGTCACTGTGATATACATTAGCTCCTCAGAACTTATTCATTTTATTACTATAAGTTTGTAGTCTTTTACCAATCTCTTCTATTTTTCCCATCCCCCAGCCCCTGGCAACCACCATTCTACCTTCTGTTTCTATGAATTTGACTCTCTTTTCTTTAAGATTCCACATATAAGTGATAGCATGCAGTGATTGTCATTCTCTACCTAGCTTATTTGAGTTACCCAATGCCCTTTGTGGTTGCAAATGACAGGATTCACTTATTTGATACATATTTATCGCATTTTCTTTATTCACCTATCTATTGACGGACACTTCACTGGTTTCCATATCTTGTGACTAATTCTGCCATGAACATGACAGTGAAGATACCTCTCTGAGATAGTGTTTACCTTGGATATATGCCCAGGGGTGGGATTGCTGGATAAATGGGAATCCACTTTTTAATTTCTCCAGGAGTCACTACACTGCTCCCATGGTGCCTATATCAGTTCACACTCTCCCCAACAGTGTCCAAGGGTTCTCTTTTCTCCACATCCTTGCCAGCACTTATCTCTTGTCTCTTTCAAAACAGACATGCTATTGGTGTGAGGTGACATCTTATTGTGCTTTTTTCGAATATCTAAAAATAAATATTGGGTGACATTGGTTAATAAACATATAGGTTTCAAGTGTACAGTTCTAAGATATATCATCTGTATATTGCATTGTGCCCAGCAACCAAAGTCAAATCTTTTCCCACCACCATGTATTTTGCCCCCTTTACCTTTTACTACTTCCCTTTTCCCTCTGGTAACCACCACACTATTGTCTGTGTCTGCGGATTTTTGTTTGTTTTTCTTGTTTGTTTGTTTACTGAATTCAGCTTTATATCCCACATATGAATGAAATCATATGGTTCTTGACTGTTTCTGCCTGATTTACTTCACTTAGCATGATATTCTCAAGATCCGCCCATGCTGTCACAAATGGCAGAATTTCAACTTTTCTTGTGGCTGAAAAGTTTTCCGTTGCATATTTGTATCACATTCTCTTTACCTAATCATCTATTGAATCATCATGAGTTGTTTCCATGTCGTGGCCACTGTGAACAATTCTGCAATAAACACTTATTGTGGTTTTTATTTAAATTTCCCTGATAATTAGTGATGTTGAACATCTTTTCATATACCTGTTGGCCTGTGGGGGGGCTCTGCCCAGCAGAGTTCTCCCAGCCTCAGAGGATGAAAAGAAAGAAATTGTCCTGGACACAGTCTGTTGTTCTGGTGGGAAAGGGAGTGGCAATTCCCTCTAGTGGAGAGAGAATGCCCCAAGCCCTTCTCTGAAATGGCTTTTATTGGGATTGGTAAGTATAGGTATATACAGCATGCGTGCATAGCTCATCAATCAATGCTCAAAGGCTATAGTTAATAGAAAAAAGTATCTATAGATAACAATTGAAGGAACACAGAGATCGTCTCAGGTCAGGGTCTGCGAGACATGCTGACGCCAGGTGGTTGTTAAGGCGTGTTTATGAGATAAGGAGTTCTCTCCTTATCCTTTGAACTCAAATATCTGGCTTATACCAACAGGGCTATCGCTAGGCTGAGCAGGCTTCAAAGGATACAATGTACGTTTCAGGTCTAATTTCCACGGAAACCCTCAGTGTTAGTATCGGGTGGTGTCTGCCACTCATTTTCCTGATTTTCCAGGGAGACTTATTGGCCTCTTCCAAGGCTTTGCTTGATGGGGCTACAGCCTCCAAAACCACACAGAGCAGTCCTCAGCATTGGCCATTTGCATGTCTTCTTTGGAAAATGTCTAGTTATACTCTTTTCCCACTTTTAATTAGTTTTTTAAATTTTTCTATTGAATTGTATGAGTTCTTTGTATAATTTGAATATTAATCCTTTATTGGATGTGTGGCTTAGAAATATTTTCTTCCACTTCATAGGTTGCCTTTTCATTTCATTGATTTTTTTTCTTTGCAGAAGCTTTTGAGTTTGATGTAGTTCTACTGATCTATTTTGCTTTTGTTGCCATGACTTTTGGTTTCAAATCCAAAAATACCATTGTCAAGACCAATGTCAAAGAGCTTACCTTTTATGTTTTCTTTTAAGGGTTTTGCAGTTTAAGGTCTTACATTCAAATATTCAATTCATTTTGAGTTGATTTTGCTTATGGTGTAGGAGAGGAGTAAAGATTCATTATTTTGCCTGTGGACACCCAGCTTTCCCAGAACCATTTATTAAAGAGACTGTCCTTTTCCCATTGTATATTCTTGGCTCATTTGTCAAAGATTAATTGACCACACATGCATGAGTTTATTTCTGGGCTGTCTATTCTGTTTCATTGACCTAGTGTCTGTTTTTGTGTCTGCACCATATACTGTTTTGATTACTATAGCTTTGTAATATAGTTTGAAATAAGGAAGTGTGATGCCTCCAGTTTTGTTCTTCTTTCTCAAGATTGCTTTGGCTGTTCAGGGTCTTTGGTGGCTCCATACAAATTTTAGGATTGTTTGTTCTATTTCTGTGAAAAATGCCATTGAAATTTTGATAGCAATTGCCTTGCTTATGTAAATCACTTTGGGTAGTATGGACAT
>VMDR010028028.1:0-13321 GCA_007922815.1 Macrotus californicus
TAAAATATATTAAAAAAAAAAAAAAAAAAGATCCAGAGCAGTACCACATGTACCACCTTCACCTGCCCCAGTGCGGGGGTGGCCTTCTATTTTGATCCAAAGGGTGGGACCCCTGGATTTCCCCTTGGAGATACTGTTCAGTCTTCTAGAAAAATTGTGGGTGTGTTCCCCAGCCCCTGTGCCACCCGTCTTGGTCTGTTTCAGCTTATTTCCAGTAATGTATAGTTTCTAATAAACTACCTGTTTGTTTCAAGGGAGGGGCCAATCTGTATAAGGTCAGCTCTTTATTGCATGGTGCTGATCACAGCTCTGTGTGAGAGCCAAGGCTGGGCAGGGCCCTGATTCCCCCTTGCTGCACCGATTTCTGATCTCCTGGCCTTGCTGACCTCAGTGGAATGGGCCCTAGGAACCAGTATATTTTTGTCTTTCTGAAAGAAATTCACCTTTTGAAGTTTCTCTTCCTCTCTTCCTTCTGTGGTTATGCACCCTGCAGGGGTTTCTTGAGCCTGTCCTGATTGTACTGCAGAGCTTCCCTGTTGGATGTGGTGCTTGCAATCCCGCAAAAGGTGAGGGCCCGGGTATGTCCCTCCCTTCCCAGAGGTTTGAACTATGCAGGGGGCGGGGGTCCTGCCTAGCTGTCAATAATCTCAGGCACTCAACTCTTGCCCATCTAATTCCCAGCCCACTGCCCTAGCAGTAGACACAGTCCTGAACTCTCTGTTCTGCTCAGGCCCCAGCTTGTTAGCTGTGCTGGGTTGGGCCCAGAAATCCTTTTGCTGTGCAACTTTCTGATCTCCCTGCCTAGCTGTGCTCAGTGGGAGCAAACTGTGTTTTCAGTCTTGTCCCTTTGCTGGTCGGGCAGCTGAGCACCCAGTCCCTGCACAGCATGATTCGGCTCCCCCCTTAAAAAGTCTCTCTGTGCACCCCTCCACAGCACCGAGTCACCGGTTCTCCAGGCATACCACCTCTCCAAAAATTCAGAAGTCTCTCACAGTCACGCTGGCTAAAGCCTGCCACTGCCCGACCCAGGTGTGGTCCCTCATCATTTTGGGACATAGAGTCTCTTTCTCTCTCTCATTCTCCTGGTTTCATATGAATTTTAGACTTTTGTGCCTTATTTTTTAGATTATTTAGCATAGGCCTACATCAGCATAGTCCCACCAATAAGTTGATACCCATCAGCGGACTCTATCCAATGTACCATAGAGTCTTTAAACTCCGGCTGGTGGCATCCTACACTGTCTCTAGCCCTTTGTGAGCAGTAGGAATTGTTAGACCTACTGCTTTCGATGATTCTTCTCTTCTGAGCTTAGGTAGTTTCTCTAATACGTGTATAGATTAGTACTCGGCCAAATATTGGAAGAGACCATTCTGCAGGTCTCTGAAGTGGTGTCACTCTGCTGCTTCCTTTCCCCTTGTACTCTACCCTACAAATTCTAGTTGTTTTTGCCTCCCTAAATCCTCATTTCTGTATATATACCTAATAAAAAATAGCAGAGCTTGAGAGGGTTGCCCCTTCTCTGTGGTGTGACAAATCCCTCTGTGCAGTGCTCTCTGGCAATTGTATAACTTGCTTTGTTCCCCTTCTCTAAGGGATGATAGTTATTTTCTGTCTCTTGCATAATGTCTGAAATCAGTTGTTGAATATATTTTGTTGCGTTTTCTACTTCCGGAGGAAGTGAAATTCCTGTCATGTTTAGTTATTCATGGACAGAGTAGAATTTTCCTTGCTAGTTTTCATAATTTTCATTTTTCAGCTCAGATTCCATGCATGTTCATCTGCTGTAATGGTTTTCCTTTAGTTCTTTGAACATATTGCTGCTGAATTCACCATCTTGGGCACTTTAGGGTTGGTTTCAACTGATTGCTTTTCACTTTACTATGCATCCCAGTGTTTTAGTGTTTGTAGTATGTCTACTATCTTTTCACATTGCACATTAGCAAAAAAAAATGTAGAAACTCTGGATTACTTTTTTCTTTTACCAGGCAGTTAAATTACTAATTAATCAGATTGGACTTGTGTAGGTGTGAAATTATGCTTTGTTAGACTCTCTGGAAAGTCCAGGGTGTTTCTCAAACACCTCTTACTTGTAAAGCCAATCTTCAAATTATTTCCTCCTCACTGATATTTTGGTTCTTGGTTTTAATTTGTTTTAGGGTAGGTTTAAAGTCACCTTACTTTAGGGCTTTGTCCTTATTTCCAAAGTTGGCTTTTGATCTGTGCTGAATGTATATGGTATTAAGGTGGTATTTAAGGAGGTGTTAATAAGGTCTCTCTTCTGACATTTTCCTGAGAGTAAAAAAACCATAAAGCAAAATGATGTAAACTCTAATCAAAATATTTACAAGTGTCTGCCTTAGGTAATAAGTAGTTTCGGGTAACCAGACCTCTGTGGTATGTTCTGGAAAAGAGCCTTTGTAGGTTGGCTGTGCTTTAGCTTGTTGGGACTGTATCCATTATCCTGGAAAAAGCTTCTTTTATTTCTAGAATGTCTTTGAAATTAGACTATGAAATTGACTTTATTTTAAAAAAACTTTTGGTGAATGATATTTTATTTAGTGATTTTTTGTTTACAACTGAAACTCTAGGAATTTAAAATTAATAACCTTGACAACAAGCTTCTTACACCAGAAAAAGTTTCAACCTTATGTTCCACATGTTCTGTGGTGCTTCATTCAAATAAGCCTTCGTGAGCTGGGTGGCATCCAGATGCACTGAGATTCCCTTGCCCACAGTTTCGGAAGACCAAGTACTCCCTGATCACATGTGCACAGCTGTCAGAGTGTGGTTTCTGGGACACTTTTGCTTATGTTTTTTGCACAGCTTTTTTAGTTGGCTTAGACAGAATTCTCCTCTGAGAGTTAGAGACAATGTGCTTCCCATTGAACTTTTTCTCCAATCCAAGTACTTACTTATCAGACTTGGTTTTTCTGGAAACATTTCAGTTGAGGAATGAGAACAAAGTCATAACTTTCTGACCTCCATCAACTTCAATTTCCTTGGCTGCTGTTCTATTCAGCTCCCTCAGCTCAGCCTTCAGGCACGAATTCATCTCCAGCCCCAGGAGAGTCTGAGAGATGCTGGACTAGAACTCACCTGGCTTTTTGCCGCTGGGCTTCACAATCTTCATGCTATAACTGATTATATCCTCCTTGTGGAGCACTAGCCTATGAAAAGAATATGTTATTTTTACAATTTCTTCAGCAATGTATTGGATATAATGAGATATTAAGGCACTAAAAAGACGGCTAATGAGGTTACAGTTCAGTTCATAATCCATTTCATCAACCTGCCTCTTTAATATCACTCAACTGTACCCCACCCTCTCCACCTTCACTGCCACAATCTCTGTCCAGGCTTTAATAATTACTTGGTTTACTGTCACTGATCTTCTGGTATCCACATTGCAGCTATATAGAGTATAACAGCATTTTTAAAATGTAAATGCCATTACTTGGAGTGTAAAATCCTCCTCTGCATTAAGTAGTAGAAATTATTTATAGATGAAAGGAATGAGAGAGGGAAGAAAATATATCCTTGAAAAATAACAAAATATCATAACATTCTGAATAGCTGGGTCTTTATTTCATGAATTATCTTTTCCTAAGGTTGCAGATTTCTCTTTACAAGCTATTCTTTTACTCGGTGAATTTTCCCATATTGTGTGTCCCACTTGAAACCATCTTGCTTTCATCCACTTTACTAAGTGTCTCCCTCACTGATGTGCACCTATAAATCTCCCATGTTGACAACTCACTTTCAGATTAATGACTTCCTAGACAGTTAACTGGGCTTTGGAGTTATCTTTCTGAAATACTGCCTTCTGATTGTCTCCTCTCCTCTAACAGCACCCAAGTGACTAAGTACATCTTTCTGCTACATTCAACCTAGGTTTCCAGAATTAGGTTTTCTGGAAATTAAAATACATATACTAGGTCTGTCCAGAAGGTATCCAGCCATGTAAGATGAAGAATAGAGACATTTATTAAAGAAGATACAAGATACAAGAAACATTGCACATAGGACAATGACACGTCGATCCCCTTCAAGGTAAGCAACTTGGGACCTCACACAGTTCCTCCAGTTGCCATCAGCTGCCCTGTCATATTTTCCTGAACCTCATCAACAGTCTGAAATCTCTGCTCTTTCAAAGGTGATTTTAGTTTTGGGAAAAGCCAGAAGTCACAGGGCACCCAATCTGGACTGTACAGGGGCTGAGTTACCAGGGTGATTTGATGTTTCACAAAAAAACTCTGCATGAGACATGATGCATGCATGGGTGCATTATTGTGATGAAGCTGCCAATCACCAGTTGCCCATAGCTGTGGGCTTCTGAATCATCCAAATAGTTTCCGTGTAAGAATGTTCAAGCTTAATATAAAATTTGCTGCAAAATCATTGCTCTACTTGCTCATTTTGATTTTGACAGCCACACAGTACACATGCTCACTTAATGGCATCCACTGCCCCCACTGACTAGTACAGTGAAGTCATCATTGTTCATGCATGTGCATTCCAGTCCACTCTCCTTGGCTGCCAGGTTACATTGATATAACACAAACCATTCTCACTATGTTAATAATGGCTGGACTTTTTCCATACAGACTGTATGTATTTCTGTATAGTTTGGCCAGGGGAACAAAACCCAACTAAGATACCAGCTATCTTTTTTTGCCAACATTTACTGAACAAATATCTATGTTTAATATGTGCTTTTTTTTTTTTTTTTTTGGTGCTTGGTATACAACAACAAACAGATTAAATGAGGTTTCTATTTCCAGAGTGCTTATAGTATTCTGGAGGACGTGGCCATTACAATGGTGAGAGAAGTTCTATGGTGAGAAAGTAGAGAGTGTCACTGTAGTACCTCATTGAAACACCTATCTCAGTCTACCAGGAAAGACTTGGGAGAATAATTACAGAATGAATGGTGATCAATAACAAAGGAGTTGAGTGTTTTATGAAAAAGAAGGTTCAGGAATAGTACAGACATTTGAAAATCTAGTTGGAAGAGACCTCAGAGCACCTTTATAGGTTGGATGGATGGCTACTGTTAAGAGAAGTCACAGGAAAGGTAAGAGAGACTACTTCATGAAGGGCCTTGTGAAGAGCCACATAAAGGAGTTTGGATTTTATCCTAATGCAGAAGTTCTTAAACATTCATGTGCATTCAGACCAATTACAATTCTGGTTACAATGCACAGACTTATTCATTGGATTTAGAACAGAACTTGCTTTTATGCATTTCTCATATCCTGAGTACTGGTGCTGCAGGACCATGGAACATACTTGAACTAGGAAGCTCCTAAGGGAACTGGTAAAGATTTGAGGAATTTCAAGCAAAGCATAAAATATGATCAATATGTTGTGATCTAGAAAGATGGCTATGATATCAGAATACAAGATTAACTGGAGAGGGGCAAGATTAAATTCAGGAAGATTTCTTAGCCTATTTTAGTAATCCTGGTCAAATATGATGAATTTAGGCTACGAGATGGCACTAAGGATAGAGAGAACTAAGAAGATTCAAAATTATTTAGTAAGTAAAAATAGGGAATTTGAGAAATAGAATGTCTTTGGCAGTGAGAGAGAAAACAGAAGAATTAAGAAGATTTAAGATTCTTAGGTTTCTGGTTTGGTCAAATTTATTGCTACTCAGTGTGATAGAGGAGATCTGTGGAAGGATTTGTAAACAGGCAAACAATATAAAAATGCTATTTTTCACTATAAAGTTAGAAACGTCTGCCTATTATTCCTATTTTTAATATATTTTATTGACTATGCTATTAACAGTGGTCCCAATTTTCCCTCTTTGCCCCCCTCCACCTGGCATCCCCCATTCCCTCTGGCAATTCCCACCCTTAATTCATGTCCATGGGTCATGCATATAAGTTCTTTGGCTTCTCCATTTCCTATACTGTTCTTAACATCCACCTGTCTATCCTATACCTACCACTTTGTGCTTCTTAATCCCTGCACCTTTCCCCCCATCTCCCCTTTCTCTCTCCCAACTGATAATCCTCCAAATTATCTCCATGTCTATGATTCTGTTTCTGATCTGCTTATTTGCTTAGTTTGTTTTTTAGATTCAGTTGTCCACAGTTGTGAATTTATTGCCATTTTAAAGTTCATAGTTTTGATCTTCTTTTTCTTAAACAAGTGCCTTTCCCTGGCTGGCATAACTCAGTGGATTGAACATGGGCTGCAAATCAAAGGGTCGCCGGTTCAATTCCCATTCAGGGCACATGCCTGGGTTGCAGGCCAGGTCCCCAGTGAGGGCCACATGAGAGGCAACCACACATTGATATTTTTCTCTCTTTCTCCCTCCTTTCCCCTCTCTAAAAATAAATAAATAAAATCTTTTAAAAAATAAATAAGTGCCTTTAACATTTTCATATAATAATGTTTTAGTGATGATGAGCTCCTTTGCTTTACCTTGTTTGGGAAGCATTTTATCTGCCCTTCCATTCTAAATGATAGCTTTGCTGGATAGAGTCATCTTGGATGCAGGTCTTTGCTTTTCATCACTTTGAATACTTCTTACCAGTCCCTTCTACCCTGCAAAGTTTCTTTTGAGAAATCAGCTGACAGTCTTATGGGAATCGCTTTATAGGTAACTATCTGCTTTTCTCTTGATACTTTTAAGATTCTCTCTTTATCTTTAAACTTTGGCATTTTGATTATGATATGTCTTGGTATGGTCCTCGTTGGGTCCATGTTGTTTGGGACTCTCTGTGCTTCCTGGATTTGTTTGTCTATTTCTTTTGCCAAATAATGGACATTTTCTTTCATTATTTTTTCAAATAAGTTTGCAATTTCTTGCTCTTTCTCTTCTTTTTCTGGCACCCCTATGATTTGATTGTTGGTACATTTGAAGTTGTCCCAGAGGCTCCTTAGCCTATCCTTGTTTTTTGTTTTTTTGGGGGGGGATTCTTTTCCCTTCTTGCTGTTCTGATTGGTTGTTTTTTCTTCCTTGTGTTGCAAATCATTGATTTGATTCTCAGCTTCATCCACCCCACTATTGGTTCCCTGTAGATTTTTCTTTACTTCACTTAGTGTAAGCTTCATTTCTGCCTGGGACTTTTTCATGCTGTTGAAATACCCAATGAGTTTCTTGAGCATCCTAGTAACCAGTGTTTTGAACTCTGCATCTGATAGATTCATTTTGTTTAGTTCTTCTTCTGGAATTTTCTTCTGTTCTTTCATTTGGGCCATATTTCTTTGTCTCCTATTTTGGCAGACTCCTTATGTTTGTTTCTATATATTAGGTAGAGCTGCTTTGACTCCCTGTTTTAATAGTTGGCCTATTGTAGAAAAGCTCACCAGTGGGTTGGATGGAGTGGAATTTTAGGTAATCGCTAGAGTGAGGCAACCCATGTGAGCCAGGTTGATGGATATGGTGTAGCCACTCTGTAGCTCTATGTAAGGGAGGGCTTAAAAAGGGGACAGTGACGCTGTCTGGCCTTTGGAGTTTTGTCTGGGAGGAACTTGCCCTGGTGATGGACACTTCAATTTCTCCCAGTATGCCACTGGTGTCCTTCCAGCTGCTGCCTCAATGCTGAAGCCCAGGGGGAGTGAGTTTGCATAAGTCCTGAGTCTATTGTGGGCCCTTTAGGAGAAAACTCCTGAGAATCCTCCAGTTTCTTCCATGTTCCAACCTCCACTGATTTTTACAGCAAGGAGTTATAGGAACTTATCTTCCTGGCACCGGAACCCAGGGCTGGGTGGTTTGATGTGGGGCTGGGATCCCTCACTCCAAGGTATCTGTCACAATTTTTATCCACCATTTGCGAGTGTGGAACTGCCCATTCTGCATCTCCACATCTCCAACCCTCCTCCTCATCTGGATTAATGTGACTTCTTTAATTCCTTGGTTGTCAGACTTCCATATAGCTTGATTTTCTGGCGATTCTGGATAGTATTTATTTTGTAGTCTAGTTGTAACCTATACCTCCATCTTGACCAGAAATGCCTATTATTTCTAAATTCAGGTACTTGATATGGCAGGAATATGGAATAAAAGATTGATGTTTTTTTCTTCTGTGGTTCAAATAGAGATAATGTTTTTGAATTTTAGTACTTGGGACCAATCAATAAAAGTAACTCTGAGTTTGGTGTTATGCACCTGAGGAACCACTCCCATTTGGAGAGCAGTTTGATATTCTAGTTGGAACACAGTCAGGTTCCAAGCAGACTACATTCTGTTGTCACTTTGGCTAGAGTAGTTCAGTGGAGTCCTTCAGTCAACAGAATAATGATTGGACTACCAGCTGATGTGTGAGACAATCAGATCTGGTTTCACATTCTTTTACAGGTAAAATCTGGCTAGATTGAAAGGTACCTTTGCAGCCATACATCAAAAGCTGGAGATGTTTAACATAATGGAGGATGAAGACTTAATGACCAGATGAAGGCATGCCTATGAATCAAACACTCTTAATCGGGAGCTGGCAAAGCCAATCCCTGACCAGCTAACTCGGTCCTAAGCATCCCATTCCTGACCAGTCTCCCTGTTTACCACGTGGAAAGTTTAGCTCTACATGTGATACTAACTGCTGGTGAGCCTGAGGACAAAGGAGTAGGGAGCAGGATTCATAGAACTTCTGTTTTTTGTTTTTGTTTTTGAGGTGGGGAAGGGAAGGAGAGAGAAAGAGAGGGAGAGAAACATTGATTGGTTAACTGTCATATACACCCTGACCTGGCACCAGACCCACAACCCAGGCATGTGCCCTGACTGGGAACCAAACCCAGGACCCTTCGCTTTGCTGGGTGATGCCCAACCAACTGAGCCACACTGGTCAGGGAAACTTCTGTATTCTTGGTCTTTATTTTAATAAGTCATAAATGGTTTCACTCGCCAGAGGCCTCTTGTATGATGCCAGCATTGGTTTTACAAATTAATGATGGGATAGAGAATTGTAAGGCACCTAATGGCTTTCCCCAGGTCAGTGTGTCCTAAATCAGCCTCTACTCCCTGCTAACATCCTTCATTTACATGTCCAACACTCCCCCAAATAAGGCTAATTTTTCACTAATTTTTTCCTAATTGTGGTAAATCAGATTTCAGCCTCTGGAGGCTGTAAGCTAATGCAGTTACAGCCGGGAATCTCTTTAACAGTTTCTCCTGGACATTATCTTTCTGCTCTGACATTTTTCAGTTAGACTCTGAGTGGGTAAAGGATTATGATGAAACATCTAGTTCCAAATCACTTTAATTCTTACTTTCCTAAACTCAGTAGTATTGACAATTTTTTCCCCTTCTCTCCCTTTATTTTTTAAGGTCAACTCTTTTTTAGCAACTCTTTCATGGTACAGTGGGATAATTAATTGGAAGTACAACATTGCTGACTAAATACCAAAATGAGCTTTTTCTAATTATCCCATTTGTAAAAATCCAGTTACCACATATGGGTCCATCTTCCACAGATCAATTTCATGGCTATTCAAATGTTTTTATTTTGGAAAGAGGTTGTCCACAATGTAAACTTCTTACAGACTATCTAGTGATTGGATTCTTCTGCAGTTCCCATATTTCTCTTATGAAAAACTGAGTTTTAGAAAGCTTTTTGACCTGATCAGACTCTCTGGTTCTTTGACCTAGATCAGAGCCAACTATGGGCAAAAAACAGGATAAATCATTTGCTTAAGTCAAAACTTTGCTCATGAGAATCACTTGGGGGTTCATTAAAAATAATGCTTCTGTTTTCCTGACTGCATCCCTGAAATGACATAATTAGAACATTCAGGAGAGAAATCCAGTGTATCGAGGTTCTCAGAGAAGCAGAACTAATAGGATGTGTAAGTGGAGGCGAAGGGGAAGGGATGTATGTATGTATATGGAAATTTATTATAAGAAATTGGCTCCTGTGACTGCGGAGGCTGACAGTTCCCTATCTACCATCTGCCAGCTAGAGAACCAGGAAACCTTGCGGTGTAATTTAGTCCAGGCCAGAAGGCCTGAGAACCAGATCAGCTGATGCTGTAAATCCCAGCCTGAGGGTCAGAGAAGATGAGATGCAATGTCTCTGCTCAATTGGAGAGGCAGGAAAAAGGGAAGGGAATTCTTCTTCCTCCAGTCTTTTGTTCTATTCAGGTCCTCAATGGATTAGTGATACCCAACCACTTCTTCCAGGGCCACCTACCGAGTCTTCTGATTCAAATGCTAATCTCACATGGAAACAACCTTGCAGACACACCTAGAAACAATGTTTATCTCAGCACTCCCTGGCCCACTCCAGCTGACGCACAGGATTGACCTCGACACCCAGAAATGTATGGTCTTAAGTAACCTCTCACCAGATGAGTCTTTGGTGCGCACAAAACAGGCATTACTGGTTTATGTTACTGGTAGGCACAAGTTTGATATCACATTGCATAAAAGTTCAGTAAAATGTTATTCCAGATATGCACATTCTAGAAAGTAAATTAATGTAATTATAAATTCCTGAAAACAGAATGGTTTAGACATTTAATCTCCCAAGATTCATTTGCTGCTTTACAAAGGAGACAACAGGAAGTACAACTAGAGAATGTAGTAGATAAAAGAATAACCAGTTTATCATCACAACTACATTTATTTATTTATTTATTTATTTATTTATGATTTATTTGTTTATTTACTTATTTTGCCATTTTAGGGTCTGCTATAATGTGAATTATTGGAAAACTTACCAGCAGGTGGTAGCACTGTTTAACAAACGTACCCTCAGATCTCAAAATAAGCAGTTGTGAATTAAGTATTGGCGGCAAGTACAGCAACATTCAAATATATCAGACTATTGGATTGTGGTTCAGAAAATTTGACTCCGATGCCAGTTGTAATATTGGTTGGCCTCATCACTTGGGAGGAATACAGGGTCTGGCAGAAGTAAAGCCTTCTGGAGTGTGGTTGGTAGAGAAGTAATATGGGTGTAATAATTTATAGTTTTAATTTGAACATTTCACCTAAAATGTCATATGGTATGCTTGAGTGTGATATTGTTGTGTCACAGAATTACATGCTTATGATTTTGTAATAAAAGATTTTATAATAAAAAGAGGATTTATTTGTGCCAAACCCTATAGTTGAATCTCATATTATTGAAATAACATTGTAAGTAAAGTCGGGATAATAACTGTCCCAGCCTGTGTTGTTTTAGGGCGGAAACAGAATAATTGTGAATTAATGGGAAGAGTAGAATGCTGCGTAAATGCAGATATCAATTCTTTATTTTTTGTTATCCAGGCATTTATTTTAAGATTTTTTTTACTAGCAACAATTATAGTCATCATGATGGACCTTAAAAGGATGATACTCATGTGTTAAATGACTTCCCACTGTTCATGTGTTCGACTGTTTTTGACCATTCTCAATTCTATTTAACTTCCATGAGGTGTAAGATGCCAAAACCCTACAGTTGCTGGGTCTGAGAAAAATTTGCTCTAGCCTCTGAATACTTCTTAGGGCATAATCATTGCTCCCTAATCTTTTCAGTCATAGACTAAAGAGAAGTCCAAGAGAAACTAATGACTTCAAGAATTATTTGAAAGAAAACAGCTTGTCTATGCACTGGCATACTTAGAGCATGAGGAGTATGGTGAGCCAGTAGTTCATTGTTACTGAGCATTTTATTGTGAGCAGAGAAATGTACCAACCATTGAAAAGCTTAGAAGATATAGAACTCAGAAGCTCTTACAAATGAATTTCCATTCTTTGTTTTAGGCTTTTTTTTTTCATTCGACAGATATTTATTGGTCATGTTCAATAGACAGGGCACTTTACTAGGTGCTGGAAATACAAGGCATATATAAAGGCCACCTGTCAACAAGAGCAAAGAGACATAGTATAGAAGGCCAGAGAGAAGGCATGCACAGCTGGGTGACCACTCAGACTAAGGCTGACCTGGAGAACAACAGAGCAGAGGAGAGACCCCAGAGGAGGAAACACCTACGAAAGCAGGTGTTTGATGTGGAGACAGCAGAGTATAATAAAGAGTATAGGTTTTGGAGCCAGAATGATCTGGACTAAGGTAATAACCACTTACAAACTAAGTGACAATTGGCAAATTACTTTGGTTTTTGATTTCCGCATCTACAAAATGGAGATGGTAGTATTTATTTTACAGGTTTATTGTAAGAATCATATGTGAAAATTAGTGCACAATAAACTTTCCAGCTAGCCAAATCTTTTTACATGAACTCAGAACAGCAATTAATGTCCCTTCCTGTGCCGGGTTTTCCCTCAAGCCCATGAAGTCCTGTCCTCCTTAAATAACGCCAGGAGCTGAACTGTTCTGGTTCCTGATACACATTGTGACTACCTCAGTCTCTGGCCTGAGGCATGTGTTGCAGTGTCAAGGACCAGGCACCTTATATTCTATTAAATCATTGTGTTCTTTAGGAAAACCTTAGTTTCCCTGGGTTTTCCATGTAAAGAGAATACAATGCCTTTCTGGAACAAGTTGATCATCCATAAAACATAAAAAGATGGAAAAGTAAAATCAGAGACTGGGAAGACTTCCCTAAGGTCCTCTCTTCACAGCTGGGCTGGGCAACAAGATAGTTACAATATTGGAATAACATGCCAATATTAGAATAATATTCAGCATATACTCTTTTGTGTCTAATTCCTTTCACTTAGCGTCATGCTTTTAAGATTAATTTATTGAATGATTCAGTAATTTTTTTATTTTTTTCTTTATTGACTCAACTTTTCACTTCATTCAAGTTTCATTAATTTTTCCCTAATGTCTTTTTCCAGGATCCAACCCAAAATATCACATTACATTTCACTGTTGTAGCCCAAAGGCGTCTAAGGAGACATAACTGTTACTTGAACTTACCTTGTTTTTGATGACCTTGACATTTTTTAGGAGTGTGGGTCTGGTGTTTTAGAAAATGTCTCTCATTTTGGTTTATCTGGTCGTTTTCTCGTGGTTGGAGTAGGGTTAAGGGTTTCTCAGAATATAGCCACAGAGGTGCAGTGGCTCTCAGTCCATCACATCAAAGGTACACGACTATGAACATGGCTCATCATGATGTTAATTTTGACATCACCTGGCTAAGGTAGTGTGTTTCAGTTTTCTGTGCTAAAAAGTCACTCCCCCACCCCTTTTCCATATTGTACTCTGGAAGCAAGTCACTAAGCATAGCCCATGCTTATGGCTGAGGAGTTAGTCTCCACCTCTCTAAGGGGAAAACAGTATCTATATAAAATTACTTGGAATTCTTCTGTACAAGAGATCTGGCTCATCTCCCATTTATTTATATAATCATTTATTATAGCAGTACTGGCTCATGTATATTTATTTTACACTTTGGGTTGTCACACAGTACTATGTT
>VMDR010028029.1:0-13327 GCA_007922815.1 Macrotus californicus
CCTGTTAGCTCAGGGGGCAGCGTGGCAGAAGGTGGAGAGGTGGAAGTGAGAACACCAGACGAAAAGGCCGAGGAGTAGTATGGCTTGCACCAGTTGGGATGGAGATGGTGTCAGAAAATAAGAGGCAGGGGAGGCAGTGTATCAGGTAACTCCAAGAGAGTCGTTATGAGGGTTAAATGTTGCAATGCATGTCATATATATATCAGCGACCTTACAGAGCACATTCATTCACCAAATGCTTTACTCTGTTCTTGCTGCAATTACAATTGTTTTATTATTTACTGGCTGGCCCACCCAACTCAGCTCAGGAATACTCCAAATCATCACCGCAAAGAACAATCCCTGCTGCCACTGACTATATGTAGTGTCCTGACATGGACCCCTAAGACTCTGGATCTGAGGTTTGTGTCTGAAGCTGTCCTCAGCTTCTTAATGTGTTTGGCAAGTCTATCGCCACCAACAGCACACGGGCCTCTGGGTGTACATCACGTTCAGCTGCCCAGGAGGGTGACTGCCCAGGGTGCCCCAGTCTGAATTCCATGTATGCCATGGAGCCTCTCTTCTAAACCAGCCCATCCCACTAGTCCCTCTATTTTCAGTGAAAATTCCTTCAACAGTTTTTAAACTGCACATTAATGGAAAAAATTTTCATTTTACTTACTTAGGACATTGTATATAATCATAAAAGTATAATATATTTTTGTAACTTTATGTTATTTTTATAAACAAAGATAATTTTATTTTATTTTTAAAATTTTTTTAAGATTTTATTTTTAGAGAGAGGAGAAGGGAAGGAAAAAGAGAGGGAGAGAAGCATCAATGTGTGGTTGCCTCTCACGTGTCCCCCACTGGGGACCTGGCCCGCAACCAAGGCATGTGCCCTGACTAGGAATCGAACCAGTGACCCTTTACTTTGCAATGCAGCACTCACTCCACTGAGCCACACCATCCAGGGCTGATTTTAAATATAATAATAGTAATTAAATGATACCCAGGACATGAACTCTGAATCTATTTGGGGAAGTAAAAGGCAGAAGCTAGGAGAGGCAAGGACTTCTTTAGGAGGCAGTGATGCAGTAGGGTTTTAAAATAATAATAAAAAGAAACTAAGGTGAAGTATTGTGGGTAATTCAGATTTCTTCATTTGTGGGAGAAATGGGAACCCTTAGCATATGAAGATACATCTCTGTTCTCCACATGTGCAAAGGGCACTCACAGCAGCACGTCGCCGTGAGCTGACCAGTGGAGAAAGAGGGCTGTGAGTCTGGACAAGGGTCTGAGAAGGCCAGAGGGAAGGAGAGCAGGTCTGTGGAGCTGGGAACAGTTTTTGGCAAAGGCATATGGTGCCACGTTCATGAACAAATCAGCCAGATTCCTCTCTCTGACTGCTTGTACTGAGCTAGACCACAGGGACTTCCCCATGAAGTCCCTGGAGTTCTGTCCAGGTGATGTGTGTATTATATAGGTCTAGGTTAACACATGCTGGAGATGGTCCGCAGAGCCATGTAGAAAAATTTATTCCAGTTCTTTTCTCTAGGGCCTTATGGTCAGAACAACAGTGACTGGATGAAACCATTACAGAAAGACATCTGTTTTCTTTCCGGCTTTTTATTTTCTTTCTCTTATTATTTCATTTATGTGTGTGTTTGAAGCAGAGAGAAAGAAGGGAAAAGATACTGATTCTTCTCCCCTTTTTCCTTCCTCAAACCTTGGCCATGTGAAAATTCTGCCAGGCAAGTGCTGGGGGAGCCTCCACCGGAAATGCTCAGATACTCTGTTCTCCAGGCTCCATCCCTGTGCTCCAGTCAGAAACTGCTCTGCATCTATCTTAGCTTTTAAAGATTTAACCAGATCTCCTCCCCTTCCTACCACAATCAAAACTTGACTTAACAGATTACTTTAAATTGATTTCAGTGGCAAATAAAGGAAGGTGGTCAAGAGCAGGAATTTCAATGGTTAGTGGTTTAGGCCTTCATTTTAGACAGGGCCTTCCTTGCCCACCCTTCTAGCTAAAGAGTGGAGTCAAAGAGGTACATAAAAAAAACCGTGAGCCACCCTTGTTCCTCCAGACAGTGTCCAGACCTCCTGGCTCCCAGCCCACTGTTCTCTCCACTGCTTCAGCGCCTCCTCTATTCTACATTCTGGGTCAGTGACAGTGCTGTGGGGAGCTTCATTAATTATGATTGTCTGGCTGTGTCAAATGGATTACAAATGGAAATACCTGTGGAGAGCCCGCAAGGTTACTGACAAAGGCTAAAAGGAGATTGGAAAGTGAAGGACAAGTATCTTCTAAGTGCATGTTGTAATCAGACAAAACAAATTGGTAGAAATAAATTAAGCCTGAAAGACAGTTTCACCTTTTCTAAAATTCTGACTTAATGAATGCTCTGAGATGTGTTAGTACATTCACTCTTGCCTAGAATTTTGTTGTTAATACTGAGCAGTACAATAAGTTAGAAAGGGATCAGTCAGGAATTCGATCTGTTCCAGAGCGGGTCCCCTTCTATCGACAGCCCTCCTCCAGACTAAACTGGGTCTAGGAACAGTTTTCCAGACTCATAGCTCTGGCCCACTCCCATCTGGACCTCCATATCCAGAACCAGCCTAACTATATCAGGCAGAAGAGCTTGATACCTGGCTGAAGAACACTGGGCAGTTATGCCACCTGCAAGCCTGGAGATGACCTTGTAGGTCCTTCCCCTGGGGCCTCATGTAAAAACTTTGTACTTCAAGTTGGCGCCTGAATATTACTCTGGGCAGTTTTATCGATAGCACCATATGCTTTATAGTCTCTGCAACCTTTTGTCCAGGATTCGGTGTGACATATGTAATCCCTCTCTCTCCTCCAGTCTGATGCACACATCGCTGATCATACATGAGGTTCTTAATGCATTACTCTGATTATATTGAGCTCCAACTCAACATTAAATGCCTGCTCATTGTCTACTGAAGGAAGAACAAGCTTCTCACCCTAGTATGCAATGTCTCCACCATCATCCAACATGTGGTGGGCACCTATATGGTGTGCAATGCTGTGCTGGGTGATGAGGATGTCTCTCCCCTTAGAAGCTCTCCATCTCAACAAAACAGATTGGATGAGAAACACCTGAGAAGTTTTTTTTCAAATGATGTATGCCTCCTGTCATGGAAATTGTGATGGAGTCTTCAAGGTAGAGCATGTGAATTCTGGAAACAACTCACACACACACACAATTGGAAAGACAAAGAAAGGAGTCCTTATGACATAACTATGACTTAGACACAGATTGCAGCAAGTCCATATTGTATTCTTACGTAGCCAGGTTTGGGGGAAGCGGGGATATTGAGAATTACTTTTTGAAAAGTATCTGAGCTAAGATTTCTTAGGATGAATCAGAGTTAGCCAAAGAAAAAAAAATGGAAAAAATACAGTCTAGGCAGAAGATCCTGGATATGTGAAGGTATTTGGAGAGATGAAAGAGTGAGGCATTTTGATGAACTAGGAGCACTTCATTCTCTGGGAACATGGTTATAAAAGAGCCTTGGGAGATAGGTGGGCCTATATCATTAAGGTCCTTGTAAGGCATACTAAGAGGTTTGGACTTTATCCCAAAGCCATTGGAGGGATTTAGTGAGGAGAAAAGGGATGCAACCAATTGGATGGGCTGAACCAAAGGAGAAGGCAGAACCAAGGATGAAACCCAAGTTCAGACTTGGAAAGCACAGTGAGTGATGGTGTCATTCACTAAGTTAGAGGGAAGAGAGGAGGAGCAGTAGAAACAGAAGACAGTTGAAGTTTTGGACATGGGGAGACTCCAAGAGCATTTCCCCATGGTTAAGAGTGGAAGTATACATCTTATGTGAGTTGAGACAAGTATACTAGGAGCACTGGGAATACAGATTTAAATAAACATCATCAGCATGATGGTAACTGAAGCCCTAAGAATGGTTGAGGCACCCCAAGGAGAACGTGCCTAGAGAAGAGTCCTAGAAGACCAAAACTGAAGGTCAGAGGGGAAAGGAGAAGTTTACCAAGGGGACTGAGAAGGAAACCTGGAGCGCCTTATGAAATACACAAAGGAAGTTCCAGGGTAGCTCAGCTAAATAAGAACTGAAAATGTCTGCAGGATTTAGTAACACGATAGTCACTGGTGATGTTGGCAGAAGCAGCTGACTTGGAATTTTGAGCCCTGAAGCCTAGTTAAGCGGGGTTGAGGAGTGAGTGGGAAATGAAGAGCTGGGGCAGAAAGGGTAAATTTATGAAAAATTTTATGAAGAGCTGCTTATAGGGTGGTGGGAAGACAGAGTTGGAAGCAGATACTGTGGCAAGGGCTGGGACATTTGGAAGCATGAAGCAATCAGAAAAGACTCTGTAAGGGAAAAAATGCTTAATTAAGCTAATCTTAAGGAAGGGGTTGACAATTCCCTGGAAAAAGAACTGGTGTCTGTAAAGGCAGGGAGGCATGCGCAGGTGTGGCCATATTTAGGGAATTCTTAGTAGTTCTGTTTTGTACTATCCCCTCCTTCATATCCCCTTCATTCCAGCCAGGCTGTACTGTCGATTTGGGCCCAAATTCAGGCTGCCTTCGCTCACACTGCTCTCACCATCTAGAAGGCCTAACCCCCTACTTCACCAAATGTCCAAGTCCTCCACACCCCAGCGGCCCACCATGAATACCAAGACCTCCGTGGATTCACAAATGTCTTCTTCCTTCCCCTCCACCTGGGAGAGGAGAACTCCCCCAGAATTCTCCTAGCATTGTGCTTCTATCTCTCCTGCAGCATTGCTATTGAAGCCTCAAACATCTGCAATAAAAATCAAAGATGTCTCAACAAGGTCCAGTGGGGTAGCCCAGAAAGTTTAGGATGAGTGGGGAAACCGTTTCTTTTGTTCACATTCTTTTGGCAACCCGTCACTTCAGAGAGACAGGATTTTAATCAATGTGGAAAAACATCTTTCCTTGGACTTAATTCACTTCAGACCATTCCGGGCATACTTACTGCTCCATGAATGTCAGCACTTATGCAGGTGTCGGCTTCCTGTGGCGTAGAAAGCTGCTCTGAATGTCTGCCAAGAACTTGGGAGCTTTTGTGTCACCTCAGCCCTAGGTGATAGTCAGACAGGCTAGGCAAAGGTGTCACCAAAGTGCTCAACAAAGATGCCCCACACCATCAGTTGTCCTTAACAGGAGACTGCCCTTTGCTTAACACCCTGGCACTTTCTCATCAGTCTTAACACTTCCTACTCACTTGTGAGCGCTCTGTATGCTTATGGGTGTGCATACAGCACTAGTGAAAAAGTACAGAGGAAAAGAAGACTGAGCGAAGAGAATCTCAGTAGCAGAAAGGTTTCTGACTCACTGTAATGAGTGCACAGACACAAGGGTCAGTCTTTTCTATTTTTCAATTACAGTTTGCATTCAGTATTTTTGTATATTAGTATCAGATGTACAGCAAAACAGCCAGAAAATCACGTACTTCACAGAGTGGTCCCCTCACTGCCTTAAATACGCACCTGGCCTGATCATATTTATCACAATATTATTGACTGTGTTCCTCTGCTATAATCTACATCTCTGTAATTATTTTGTAACTACCAGTTTGTACTGCTTAATTCCTTCACCTTTGTCACCCAGTCCCCAAACCCCCCTCGGCTCTGACAACTGTCAGTCTTGACACAAATCTCTTAATGTCTGTGTATAATGCCTACATGCTTTTAATACATAAACAGAGAGAATGGGAGCAAATATACCACCACAGCATAAACGTACCACAGCAACGGCATGTACACTCTCTTTGTAAATACAGCCCCGTAGGAGACATTTCCTCTTGTAGTGCAAACCACACACATCAGAACTGCATTTTATAATATGTATAAATACCAGTGAGGTCACTCCCCAAACCTCTTTAATGTTTGGAGAAAGGGAAGGATATATGGGAATTCAGGAAATAGACTTTCCAAGACTTAAAGAAATAGAAATACAAATATTTTCATATATATCTTTATAGTTTTGGTGATTCTGTTCCAAAAAAGCATTGAATTTCAGATGAACTTGAGTTCCAGGAAATGTAGTCAGTATCCAAAGAAATATTGAAAGGTAAAATTCTTTACCCTTCAGAGTCTGCTGTATCTTTGCCATATCCAGTTAGGTTAAGTTCATTCCTCATTTGGTAGTTAAAAAAGTAAGAGTCTGAAAAACAGTGAGAAAGTGAGTTATCTTTCTGTTCCAAGCATACTGTGATCCATCGCTGAGATAGCATCCTAAGAAATCAGGATCATACATACAATCTGATATCGTTTTCAATGTCTTAACTATTTGGGGCAAGTTTATTTATTTATTTTTGGTGTTTTTTCTTTACTTTTTTATTGAATTTATTGGGATTATATGGGTTGGTAAAATTATATAGGTTTCAGGTGTACAATTCTATAATGTATCATCTGTATACTGTATTGTGTGTTCACCACCCCAAGTCAAGTCTCCTTCCATCACCATTTATCCCCCCTTTACCCTCTACATTCCTGAGACAAGTTTAATTATAAAAGAAAGGTGTCCTATTTTTAGCTCTTAAAGTGTTGACACCCAAAGTGTAGTGAATTCTTTTTCACTAAGGAAAGGATGAAGAGTGTCCTTTTATCCTCCATGTTAGCAGAATGTGAACTTTTTTTAAAGATTTTATTTCTTTTCAGACAGAGGGGAAGGGGAACAGAAAGAGAGGGAGAGAAACATCAATGTGTGGTTGCCTCTCGAGAGCCCCCTACTGGGGACCTGGCCCACAACCCAAGGCATGTGCCCTGACTAGGAATAGAATTGGCAACCCTTTGGTTCGCAGGCTGGCACTCAATCTGCTGAGCCACACCAGCCAGGGCAGAATGTGAGTTTTAAGAGAGGATTTTAATTTGTGGAGACTGGAAGTGTGGACTGTGTTTGATGTGCCCCGCTGGGGCGCCTGTTTTCTTCCCTGGCTCCAACTTGCTATTCCAGTTCCATCTAAATGTATGACATAGTATATGACATTCCAAGGAATACTGTCAACTTGGTGGGTGATGCTAGTTTACTTCAAAGTATGACACACAAGGACCCTTGGAGAAGAGGAGGAAAGGCCTGGGCATTTGGATGACACATTTACATAAGAGGACCAGAAAGCCAGGACTCATTTTTTGTTCTTAACAGTTTCCTGAGTGTCTAGGCTCTGTAATCAACAAAAATCAACCCTCATCTACAAACCATTTTCTTGAGATGGGGCACAATCTTCACTTTATCCGTCACTTCATTGGACTCCTGATTCTGGACTCTTTCCCAAGGTCCCCTTTGGTCCAGGTTAGGATGGAGAAAGGAAGGATCCCTTGAGCTCACCCATCCTGGAAGATTTTTGGTCCACAGCAGTTGTCAAAACCAACCAACCAAAGGGTTGCCCCTAGCTCCAGTCTGACCATGCTCTAGCTCTGTCCCAGTTGGCAATGAAAAACTTATTTCTCTGTGATCCTTCTTAAGCCTCTGACACTCATACTGGTTAGTGCTGCTCAACAGGATATTTCTATCCACCCTGTCTATGGACTGCATTATTTCCTAAAAACCCAGTGCATTAAACTAGATTTGGTTTAAGGACTTACTTATTCCTCTACTTGTCATCATGCTAAAAATTTGAAACGAAACTTTATGAATTCAACAACTGGCAATCTTCTCTTGCCCTTGTTACAAATATCTATAGACAGTGCTAGGGACAGACTGAACGAGGAATAGTTGAAACTCCTTCCTAAGGTATGAAGGAGGTAAATGGAGGTAAAGAAATGGTCCTATATAAAGGGAAATAATTAGCGATAGCTCTATTTACTAAGTGCTTCCTCTCCACTAGACATCAAGGTGTCTACCCAAGCTAAATGTTTTTCATTTAATCCTCATCTAAGTAATATTAAACCCTATTTTACAGATGGGCAAACTAAAGATTAGTGAGTTTAAGTTGCATGTTCAAAGTCACAGAGCTAGTAAATAGCAGAGGCAAATTTATAAAAGAAGCCAACCTTACTCCAAAGCGTGGGCTCTTTCTAAGAATCTATGCTTCTCCCAACTGAACAATGAGCTCTAAACAGTTGAAATTTAATGCTAAGCAGTGATTCTCAACTGTAGGGTGTTTGCCCCTCCCCTGGGGAATATTTGGCCATATCTGTGGATATTTTTGGTTGTTACAACTGATAGGGGGGGGCTGTTATTGGCTTCTAGTGAGTAGAGACCAACAATGCTGCTAAACATCCTACAAACACCCAGGACAGCCCCCAACAACAAAGAACTATCTGGTCCAAAATGTCAATAGTGATTAAGGTTAAGAAACCTTGATTCAAAGGATGGGGTTGAGGAGGAGGTTAAAGCCAATTCATAAAAGAAGGTTATGTCTGTACCTCACTCACGTGTGCTTTGTCCCGTCACAGATGACAGCAGCCTTCTAAATCTAACGTCCTACCCCCTGGTGAGAAGACGGAAGAGGAGGTTCTTTGGGCTATGTTGTCTTGTCTCCAGCTAAACAATCCCTCCTGGAAACCCACCCCAGGGGAGACCGGAAAAAAAATCACAGAAGCCGAGGACCTCCAGACAGCTGAACCACAGTTACTGGTTTCTGACTATGTTTTCTATGCTTCATTATTACTTTTATCTGCCACTCTCTGTCCTTGTAAATGATTTTACATTTGAAAGGAGCTACTGTCAAGGGGAAAAAAAACAGATTCAAAAAGCAGGCTGTTTGTAAAAGGATTTTTAAAGCCAACATTGTGCATGTCTGCTCCAAACCATACCATGACAGATGCAAGAATTATGATTTTTAAATTATTTAAAGGTTTTTAAAAATGTATTATACAGAGAAAAATTATTTCATGTATAATAGTATATCTATAGCTCTCACTGATCTTATGTTAACAATTTATCATATATGTAAGAAGTCTTTCAACATAGAAATCTATTTCAAACTGCAAAACTGTGTTAAAAATCCAATCTATCAATATCATTAGAAATAATATTATAAGCAAACATACCACCTCACCTATTGCTTTCTTTGCTTTCATTTACATTTAGTCTTCCATTCTGTCAGAATCTAAGAGCTTCAACTGAAAATATCTTAATTTGTAATGCAACAAAAACCATATATGAAAAGTATTTAAATTTTGTAAATACACAATAATCCTAATACCTTTGTTCAATGCATATGGGCAACTAATTTCCTTTCGATCCAATGGTGTCTTTTTCAGCTTCTTGGAGAATGAAGTAATCCAGTTAGGAAATGGTGTAGTAACATATACAATTGCCCTCAAATGTAAAATTTGAATATTATCACATTTTGTTCTAATTGAAATCTGAAGCATGAAGTCTGCACATCAGCATAGTGTTAACTCTTTTAGGGCATGCTGGAATTAGCTCAGATCGTACAAATATTTAACATTTTACATTGTTAATAAAATCTTTTTAGTTCAGCTAAGCTTGTCTCATTTTAGGTGACTATACAGATGTGACTTTTCCAATGTGTACTTCGTGTCTTACCTTATGAGTTAGATTCTGGAAAGCAGGACACATGAAGCAATACTATTATTTTAGAAAGGAGGAAGCCAGGCACCATGTTTTTCTGCTCACAGCTTTGTTGTGATCTTCCTCCACTAAACTTGTAACATGGTACAAATTTTGTTATATTTCCCCCTGTTCTTCCTCTGGCCCATTTCCCAGACAGAATTTCCCATGGGTTGACAGATCAGGCCTTTGGACTTCTTTTCTTTTTTTTGTAGTCTGAAAAATCCTGAAGTCAGACAAGAGGCACCAGTGTCTAGTATAATAAAAGGATGAGCAAGATACCTATAAGTGATGTACTCAAAACTCATCTTTAATCCCAACCCTGTAATTTCTTCCTACCTATGTGCATGGGCATTCACATGTCCACCAATGTTTTAACCTGAAAACGAAGTACATTAAAGCCTTTAGCTTTAGTGAAGATAAAGACAGGTGCAGACAAGTCACTGGAATAATTATTGTATTAGGTTAAATTACCTGAAATTGCTGGTATTTGACTGTTTTGACCTAAGAAATAGCAATTTCATATAGTTCAACCTAATATCTAATGTTGTGAAAATTATCCTTGGAATTGTCTCCTAGCTTCTTTTGATTGAAAGCGAAGTGAAAGGATTAAAGAGTTGGAAGAGACCTCAAAAGGCTCTGCAGGTCTCTGTTTAGATCATATCAGCCTGTTTTCAGCCTCATTCTTACAGCCCAGTGTTGTGTTCCAGTGAGCAGTAATTGGTGCGTGATTATTATAGGTATGCCTGACTTAATATGAAGAAGTACCCTTGAAAATTCCATGAGAAAATCATCAGATTCTAAATCAAATACTTGCAGAACCAGCTGTGGTAATGTGCTATTTCAAAGATTCCTCAGATGAAAGTCCCCTGCAAAGCAGGCAACCGTTCCCAGATTTACCTGGTCTGCAAATCCTGATTTTCATAAATCAAGTTTGGTTAAAGCTTAATATTTTTTCCTGAATGTGGTTCAATGTATCCCTTGAGATAAACTAACTTCAGGTCCACTGTTTTAGAGATTATGAAGTAGCCCAAATCGGCACATTCTCACTCCCGTCTCTCCTCTCTCCCATCTTTCTACTATATAAAACCCTTAGCTTCATTCTGGTTCCTACTAATTCATGCAAAGTTATTAACTGGTAAGTCCAACCTTGGTGTTCAGCACGTTCTTCTAAATGCTTGGCCTAAATCACTTCTGCTCAGTTAATTTGTGTTCACTCTAGCCTTAGTCTCAGCGTAAAAGTAACACTTAGCTTCTGTGCAACTGTCCTTTGTACAACTGAAGACTGTTAATAAATTCAGGTCTCACCTCCGTGTTTGGGAGGATCACAGTAGCACTTCATGGAGATGGGAATTTGTCTAATTCCCTAGTTAGGCTTTCTGTACGTAAGGCAAACAAATTCAGCCACTTTATCTTTCATTCATAGTGCCTGTTTCCCAGCCTTTGATCAGTTTTGTAGTTCCCTTAGACACACTCCAAGATTTATAGATCTTTTTTCAGTAGCAGGTCCTAAAATTAAATTTAGTGCTCAAAGACCTGATAACCTACACTGGCGCATGGTGGCAAAAGGTAATTCACCTGCTAGATATGCCAGCGCATCTCTTCGGAATTGACTGCACTCTCCTCTCCCTACCAAAGGACTTTCTCAGGTGTAGTTCCATGAGGCAGAGTTCTACTGTCTCAGCTTCCTGCCGGTAATGTGCTACAAGATTAGCAATAACACTGAGCTGATCTCTAGGGATAAGGAGAGAGCATTGAACCCATTTTGTTGCATGTACTCACATACTTGAAAAACAAAAGGATGTGAACTTTTTCTGGCACACAATCATCCATTTTACTGCCATATTTTTAATACCCCATGTTGACTTTTTTTTAAGATTACAGAGGCAATTCATGTTCTTTGTAGGAGATCTGGAAAATACCACTAAGTATAAAGAAAAAAAACATTACCTGAATGCCACCATAATCACACTGTTTAAAGCTATATTTCCAGGCTTTGTATCAGTCAGTGGTGGGGTCCAAAGGCACTTTTGGATAAGATTTGGACAGAAATGCCCATAAGGCCAAGGTGTTACTTTAAGATATGTTTTGCACACATCTAGGAACAGATTCACTGCACACTTCTGGCTGTGCCCTTGTTCTAAAGTACAGAGCAGATGTTAGAAGGAGCACAGCCCAGACGCCTTCTCTAATGCAAGCTCTGGGGAAATTCTGAAATCCTGCCAAGTCATTTTGTTCCTCGGCCTCCTTGCAGCACCAGGGTACTTAACTGTTTGGCAACACTGCCACCTACTGAAAGCTGAGCTTTACAGTGAGAGGGGAAAACAAATACCAAGTATAAAAGGATCTAATTAATTTTAGGCAGCAAATAAGTGGGCCAGATTAACAATGATCCCACAGGAATTTCAGTCTGTGAATATCTCAGAGTTGAAAGGATTAGGGATATCATCCATACTAACTTCCCACTTCACACTCGTACCTAAGCAATGTCTATCATTTCTTTCCACACTAGGATGTTGGCAAATGCTCAACTTTCAGGTAACTACAGATAGGATGAAACAGAGCAGTAATGCTATTGGTTCAAAATAAATCATTAGAATTAAATATAAAGTCCAGAAATAAGCCGAAGGACATAGAAGAATTGAGTGCATTATAAAGATGACATTTCAAATCCATGAGGAAATGTTGGACTAAGTAAATTATATTGTGATAACTGGTTAGCCATTTGGGGGGAGAAATATTATATCTATGCCTCATAACTTTCATTGAAATAAATTGTAGGTGCAGTAAAGATTTGAATGCTAAAACACACAAATAAACATATAAAAGGACAAGCAGACAGTATCAATGAATATTTAGGTCATTTTTGTGTGGACAAACAAGACTTTGTAAGCCTGACACTAAAGAAAGAAACCACAAAGAAAAAGATGGGTGGATTGGACAAATTAAAAATGTAAAACTCCTATATGATTAAAAAAACAGATTAAAAAAACACAAAATTTGAACTATATGCAACAAAAAGTATAGACCTCTAATACATGTCAAGAGCTTGAACGCCCCCACTTTGGGAAGTTTCCACAACCTACAACCCCCTGCCCAGCCAAACGCTCTCATTTCACCCTCTTCTTACCACCCTTTTTTCATCATTGCCCATTTAACTGCCTTCGTCCACTAAACTGGAAGTTCAAGGAGGCAGCAACCATGTCTATGCTGACTGTTATATCTTCAGCACCTAACACAGTGCTAGACACAAAGCAAATCCTAAAAACATATTTACTGAATGAATGAAGAATGAATTCATGAATAAATGACATTTTGTGACTCGAAAAAAAATATCAAACTGTCCAACAGAAAATTGAGATAAGGACACAAACTGGCAATGTACCATAAATTTAAATAATGCACCAATAATAAATATGAAACAATTAGAATACACTAGTAATCAAAACTGCAAATTATTATAATATATTCCTTTTTGTATATCAGAAAGGCAAATGGTATAAAGAATTAAAGTGCCCAGGGACAGAAGGAAGTGTAGAAACGAATATTCTCCTACAGAGTCAACAAGACTGTAAACTGAGTCAACTTTCTGGAAAACATTTTGGCAATATGTTTTATGTATATGCCAGGTAATTCCACTTCAGGGAGATTCTCCTTGAAAAGGTCAGAAAATAGGAACCAAGATAGATTAATTCATTGTTCAAAAAATATATGCAAGAAAGGATGCTTAGCACAGCAATATTTGGAGGAATGGTAAATATAAATAAGCCTACAGTATAGGGTGGTTAAATGTGGTACAT
>VMDR010028030.1:0-13328 GCA_007922815.1 Macrotus californicus
TACTATGGCGTTCTAATGACAACTTTCTATTTCCCGCAATCTTCCTATATTTGTTAATTAGAATTATTCCTCTGCAAGGAAGAATTGCCCCTTCTCTCCCATGTATGTGTGCATGTAAGTATGCATGCCTTTATTTAGATTGAGATGCATTCATATCATATAAACTCAAAGATAATTATTTTGTTATTTGAGTTAATATCTATTGCTATTTGCTTAAATGATGCCATCTATTTCATTTGTCTCCTGTGCACTTTTGGTATATTCCCTTTTTTTTTTTTTTAGACATCTTTATTTTCTGGCACTACAATATGTTGCAGGTTTATCTTGTGTTTTTTTTCTACTCCAGTCTGAACTAACCACTTCTCTAGAAGCTCTGATTCCTTTTATTGGATAATGGTTTTTAGAAACCAAAATGAGTACCAGAGGTACTCGCTGCTTTTGGAGTGTCACTACTTCTTGGCTCTTTCATGTTGACAGAGTTAAGAGCTATTGTATGTACACAAAACCATGTCTGTACATACTGGCATCTCCTACTCCAATCCAGCACCATTCTAGCCTTCTTCCCTTTGTTATTTGTAATTTCTTCCACCAAGTTAGATCTTACTCTCATTTTCTACAATGTATTTACTTATTTGATATAGGGAACCTATTTATGTGCGATGTGACCGGTGGCTCATCTCTGGTTCTGAACACAGACAGATGCGTGTTGGCATGCAGGGAACATCTGTGAATAGTTTTCCCATGGGGAATCAGGCATGCATTATCCCTAGGCCACTTTGAAACTGTCTCTTGCAAAAACTCCCTCACCTGGGATGGAGACAGCAGAAGTTTACTGTGACTTGTGCTATTCTTCCCAAGCACGAATGTAAATAACCCAGCCTTCTCTCCTTTACATTTGTAAATGACCTTTCTCTTTGAAGTAATTGGCAACACTCTTTCCTTTGTTATCTGTAAACGGTATCCACCCAAAGTGAACCTGTGCATAGTTAATGAGAACCATCCAGGATGTAATATACCTAGAGTATCAATAAAAACCTGTCAAGGCAGGGGTCAGGACCCCTCTCTGTATCACTTAGAGATAGGCCACGTATCCCTTTTTGCTCCACAGGATTCCTTTAATCCACGTGAATTTGTTCGTCACTTATCTGGGGATATAGGACAAGCTTTCCACAACAACTCGCGGTCCTGCCAGACGGGACCGAGACAATTTGATCAACTCTAGTAAACATTCAAGATTGTTAACCCATATCCCTGTAAGAACAAAATTTACCAATCAGGATTTGTATGCAGTTTGTTTTTAGGCTATTGTATCAAGTCAAGTCATTGTTAGAAAGCTTATTTTTAAAATTATGAATCTTTCTTTGTCTCTTGGTACAGCTCTAGGTAGGAAACACTTTATATGTTAATTAATAGCCTATACAACACCCACCGATATTTAGCCCACACTAACACATCATAATGGTTTTAGCCTACCATTACAGGCATACAGATATTATGGGCTTCATGCCAGATCACAAAAAAGCGAGTATCACAATAAAGTGATTCATAATCTTTTTGCTGGTGAATGGTCTTTTTTTTAATTTGTTAAAAAACACACATCTGTGGAGCTCAACAAAGCAAAGCACAGCACAATGAGGCATGCCCGCACCCGCTGTAGGGTGGATCTGGAGTAGCTGCTCTCCTCTTTGGTGTCCTTCAGGAGTCTAGGTCAGTCACATATTAGTTCTGGAAACGTCTTCTTACCTTATAAACTAAAAATACATTTCTTTTACTTAGAACAAGATTTGTTTGGCATATGTAGGAATGAACAGAATAGCCAACATTTTATCTATGACAGTGGTTCACACAGTGTAGACCCTAGACCAACAACATTAGCATTACCTGGAAACTTGCTAGAAATGCAAGTTCTCGGGCCCCATGCCAGACCTACTACATCAGGAACTTTGGAAGTAGAGCTTATCATTCTGCATTTTAACAAATCATCAAGGGTATCCTGATGCCTGCTGAAGTCTGAGAAACTTTGGTCTAACTAACTAGTTAGACCTCTTCATGATATTTTGGGCTAGCAAAGGTTTGGGGCCAGTTTACAACTAGAGTCAATTTCTGATCCCTGTGGTTCATTAACACCCACACAAGTGCAGATGTCAGTCTAGTGAAAGAAGAGCAATTTAAAGGTCTTCAGTACTTGATGCAGAATCTCTGAGAGGCAGGAATAGTGTAGCGTTTGTGCTTCGTAAACTTTAAAATGCACGAGCATCACCTGTGGGTCTTGTTAAAAGGTGGATTCAGTAGGTTAGGGATGTGGCCTAAGGTTCTGCTACCAAACAATCTCCCACGTGATGCCAGTGCTGGTAGTCCCCCTACATGCCCTTCTTTTATTTAACCTCTCCACAACATCCTCAGAAATAAGACAATCGTGATTGTGTCTTTAATACCTCTATCCTGTCTTAGCCTTGAACATCTCTGGACATTATATATTGCTTCTGTCACTCCACGTCTGATGCTCAAATTTCTCTAAGAATTCTAGTTTCACAATGATGCTGGAATTGAAAGTCAAGAGTCAGGTAAAATGTTACACAAGATTGAAAATATATCAAAATTAGATGAAAGCTCTCAAAGGTACTCTCTAGTAAGTTCTCACTTGCTGCCACCCATAGGCTGTGCAACTTTAAGTGAAAGGCCATTTTACCACAACTAGTTGATGGAAACAAGAGTTAAGTTCCTACAGCATGTCATCAAAGTTTCAATGAAAGTGTTGAATGAAATGAAGTGGCTGTTTAAGGACCTGCTGTACTAGAATTACTGAGGCTGACCAGTGGGGTGAGATTTTAATGTAAATTTCTTAGAAGGTATTTGCCTACTTAGGAATTGTATATTGGAAGGTGGCAGACACAAGTTGGCCAGGGATGCCTGTGAGGACAAAGATTCATAGTGCTAACTCATCCCAAACCGAGCATTACTCAGAAGTAACAGAGACACATAAATGCAGCAAAAGTCAAATTGGGCATTGTCATTTTGAAGTTATATGGTTATATTAGTAAAATGTGGTTTAACATTCAGGACAAAATTCTACTTAAGCTTTTCAACACTATCTTCCTACTCATCTCTATGATAGCCAGTATTGTTCATTCCCTTATCTGTGTAACATTGCATCTGATCCATAGCTATTGTCAGTACTCACATCTGAGAGCAGATACAGCTGGGAGCTCCTGGAAATGTTGCTGCTCCAAGTATGACCCAGAGACCAGCAGCTGGAAGCCTGTTAAAAATGCCGAATCTCACCCTATGCCAACTGAGTTAAAGTTTGAATTTTAATAACATTTCTCAGATGATTAAAATATTCATTAGAATATGAAAAGCACTACTTAAAGAGAAAAGTGACTTACTCATTTTAATATCCTCAACTTAGAGTTTGGCAGAATAGACCCTTTCAGAACAACTCTTAAATGACATGGGATGAATTGAAACTCATTTAAACATTTATAAATGAACTTCTGGTCAAGATGGAGATATAGGTAGATACACTTTGCCTCCTCACACAATCAAAAGAAGGACAACAACAATTTAAAAACAGGATATAACCAGAACTGCCAGCAAATTGAACTGTATGTAAGTCCAACAAACAAGGAATTAAAGAAGAAACAGTCACCCATACCGGTAGGAGGGGCAGAGATGGGAGGACCAAGGTGGGCAAGGCAGTGGCTGGCAGAGCTGGTCCCACATCTGCGTGCAGATAAACCAGGAGGAACAACTCCAGAGCAAGACAGATCTCTCGGAACACAGGTTTCCAGCTCGAGGAAATAAAGCCTCAAACTTCTGATTGAAAACACCTGTGGGGCTTCAGGCAGCAGCAGAAGAAACTCCCAGCCTCACAGGAGAGTTCGTTGGAGAGACCCACAGGGTCCTAAAACGTACAAAAACCCACCCACCTTGGAATCTGCACCAGAAGGGCCCAATTTGCTTGTGGGTATTGGAGGAAGTGACTGAAAGCCAGCAAAGAGGAGAGCAAGCAGCATTTTTTCCTCTCTGACCCCTCCCCCACAATGCAGGGTCACAACACAATGACCTGGCTTGCCCCGCCCTGGTGAACACCTAAGACTCCACCCTTAATGCCAAACAGGTGTGCTGAGACAAAAATATAGCCTGAATAAAAGAACAGATCAAAGCTCCAGAAAAAATACAACTTAGTGATGAAGAGATAGCCAACCTATCAGATGCACAGTTCAAAACACTGGTAATCAGGATGCTCACACAAATGGTTGAATTTGGTTGCAAAATAGAGAAAAAAGTGAAGGCTATGAAAAGTGAAATAAAGGAAAATGTACAAGAAACCAATAGTGGTGGAAAGGAAACAGGGGCTCAAATCAATGGTTTGGACCAAAAGGAAGAAAGGAACATTCAACTAGAACACAATGAAGAAACAAGAATGCAGAACAATAAGGAGAGGCTCAGGAACCTCCAGGGCGTCTTTAAACGATCCAACATCTGAATCATAGGAGTACCAGAAGGAGAAGAGGAAGAGAAAGAAATTGAAAACTTATTTGAACAAATAAAGAAGAACTTCCCTAATCTGGCAAAGGAAATAGACTTCTAGGAAGTCCAGGAAGCTCAGAGAGTCCCAAAGAAGTTGGACCCAAGGAAGCACACACCAAGGCACATCATAATCAAGTTACCCAAGATTAAAGATAAGGAGAGAATCTTAAAAGCAGCAAGAGAAAAGGAAACAGTAACCTACAAAGGAGTGCCCATAAAACTGTCAGCTGATTTCTTAAAGGAAACCTTGCAGGCAAGAAGAGGCTGGAAAGTATTCTAAGTCATGAAAGGCAAGGACCTACATCCAAGATTACTGTATCCAGCAAAACTATCATTTAGAACAGAAGGGTAGATAAAGAGCTTCCCAGATAAGGTCAAGTTAAAGGAGTTCATCATCACCAAGCCCTTATTATATGAAATGTTAAGGGGACTTGTCTAAGAAAAAGAAGGTCACAACTATGAACAGTAAAATGACAACAAACTCACTACTATCAACAACTGAACCTAAAAAACAAAAACTAAAACTAAGCAAACCACTATAACAGGAACAGATTCACAGAAATGGAGATCACATGGAGGGTTATCAGTGGTGGAAGAAGGGGTGAGAATAGGGGGAATGGTACAGGGAATAAGAAACATAAATAGTAGGTACAAAATAGACAGGGGGAGGTTAGGAATAGTATGGGAAATGGAGAAGCCAAAGAACTTATATGTATGACCCATGGACATGAACTAAGGTGGGGGAATGACAGTGGGAAGGCTGGTTACAGGGCAGAAGGGAATAAAGGGGAGGAAAAATGGGACAACGGTAATAGCATAACCAATAAGATATGTTAAAATTAAAAAATAAAATACACATTTATAAAAAGTTAAATCTGTTTAAATTAAATGGTAAGCTCTCAGATAGGGTCCAGGAAGTCAAACAAAGTGACAATGGGGCAGCACAAACAAATTCCAATACAATTTCCCAAAAACTCTGTAAAGGGAAAATAGAACAACACAGCCACAACACGGGGGTCATGAATTTTTAAACTCTGCTTTGTGATGAACCCTCTCCTAGGTGAAAGGTAAGCGCTAACATTTTATGACTGACCTATGTAGTACTAGAGAGCAGCCTATCAGCTCAATGGTGTTTGTAACAGTCTGACACGTTCCTCCATCAGAACAACATGAGATCATAATGATTGTTAAAATAATCAAAATCATAGTTTTTACAGAAATATATTAGGAACTTACTATGTTTTGCAGGCATCCTTTCACTTAATTCTTTTTTTTAATCTTTATTATATACTTTTTCCATTACCATTTAGTCCCTCTATACCCCCCACTCCCCAGCAATCACCACACCGTTAATTCTTACAGTCATTATTATGAGCTAGGTGCTGCTATTGTTCTTATTTTACAGATAGCGAAACAGGTTCAGAGAGGCTAAGTGATTTACTTCAGGGCCTCTAGTTGAGGTCAGCTCTGATTTTACAAGCAAAGATCTTAGCTACTACCATATGTAAATGTTAGCTGTGAAAACACTAAGTATTTCTAACTCCACAGGCAGCCAGAAGAAAGGGTATGAACTCTGACACAGACCAAACCCCCTTTCCAATCCTAACTTATACATATTGGCTGTATAGGTTTGAGCAAATTATTTAACCCGGCTGTCTCAATTTCTTCAGTAGGGCTAACAATACATACTTACCTACCAAGTTTTTGTAAGGACAAATCACTTAACTTGTAATAGATACTGAAATGAGGAAAGCTATTGTTATCACTTCTTTGAATTATTGTAATCACATTAAATAGTGACACCTCAAAGCCACACCTTAAAGTCTAAGTGAAGGGCCCTAGAGTAAAAAATACACATATATGAAAGGTCTAGCAGGAGTGTCCAGCCTTTTGGCATCTCTGGGCCACACAGGAAGAAGAAGGGTTGTCTTGGGCCACTCATTAAATATACAAACACTAACAAAACCTGATGAGCAAGGTAAATTTATGATTTTGTGCTGGGCCACATTCATAGCCATCCTGGGCCACATGTGGCTCATGGGCCACAGGTTGAACATGCCTGGGTGATGAAGGATGAAAATTCCAGCCATATGAAGGACTTTCATGGAGATTCTTGGTACTTGCTCATTTCTACCTGCTGTTATATAAAGAAAAGGCAATACGCTAATAAGCAGATTTTGCTGCCCTTTATAACCTGAAAGCATTTCAGCAAGCAACATATTCTTTTAGCTCAATCCCCCTTTACCTTAACCTTCAATTATAATGGTTCACAATGCCATATTTTACAGAGGATGTATTCCGTAAGAAAGTAATATAATCCATATTTCCAGGGAATTGATATTTATTAAAAATAAACTAGTAACTCTTTGATGAATTTATAGTTCCCTTTTTGTTCTATAGAACACATTTGGAAAAGTCAGCGTTATTCCCTGGTGAGTTAAAGGGCTACATAATTGGTGACTGTTTTGAACCTTGACTTATTTAATAAATTATACATTAAAAAGTCCTGCCCTTTAGATGTGCTGTTCAGTTATTTATAATGTATTAAAAGGAAAATGAAGAGAAAGTAGACCACATGGTAAAATCCATTGCCAGCCAAGCTAATAAGACTGTTCTAGAATATATATTCAAAAATTGTACCAGATCTCAAATGGGAAATGGAGGCAGAAGAATAGAAAAAGTAGTTGTTATGCTCTGCCTGGTGTGGCTCAGTGGATGGAGTGCTGGCCTGAGAACCAAAGGGTCGCTGGTTCGATTCCCAGTCAGGGCACATGCCTGGGTTGCAGGCCAGATCCCCAGCAAGGGGTGCTCGAGAGGCAACCACACATTGATGTTTCTCTCCCTCCCTTTCCTTTCCTCTCTCTCTCTAAAAATAAATAAATACTATTTAAAAAAAAAAGAAAAAGTAGGTGTTATAAAAACTACACAGCAAAGAAGAGAAAAATAAACTTAATAATGTTATCATTTTTTTTCCTCATTGGAAAATAAAGAGTCATTTTTAATAGGGTCAACTCTGGAGCCCAACTGCCTAATTCCTCTCTTCCTAGCTGTGTGACCTGTGGCAAACAAGGGTCAGAATCCTAATCTATAAAATGAGGCTTATTGATACCTACCTCAGTATTGTTCAGCTGTTCCCATGACACTTCTTCAAAGCTTCCCTGATTCTGTTGGCAAGTATAGCATCTGAACATTACTCTCTGCCCTGTCTTAGTTTTCTTCATTATCTGACACTGATCATTACCTGATTTTATTTTCAATAAATGATTTTCATTTCTTCATTCTTTCTCCTTCAAACTGAAGCCAATTGAGGGCAGAGATATTTTCCTCCCTCCTGTCCCTCCAGCACCTAAAAAATGGCCTGACACATAATAAGCACTCGATAAATGATGTTCATATTAATTGTCATTAAAGACAAATGGATTAGTTTGTAGTGTGTATGCATATATTTTACAAATCACAAAATATATGTCACTCATTGAAAAAAAAGTCATTCAGTTTAAAAACTGAACTCATTGTTCTGAATTGATGAGGAATGAGAACAAAGCGATCAATGCTTAGCCAACCAAATGTTGTGATGAACTGACTTTCCTCCTTTTCCTGCATGGTTTTCCATGGGCAGTAAACCTATCTACCCAGCATAAGCTGAAGTGATTCAAACAAAATACCCAAGACAGACTTCCCAGGCTTTTAGCTGTGGTTCATTTGGTTATAAGCAATAACAACAAAAATGATAGTTTACTTAAAAGTAAAGGTTAAAGAGAGTAGGCTGGTCATTGGAAGACTGGAATATTTCCCAGAATCCTACAAATATCTGCCACTTGAAGAGTATCTACTATGCTTCAGGCATTATTTTACATTTTTTACATAATTACCTTATTTCATTCTCCTATAGGTTCTATAATGTATTTACATCTATTATATGCCTTTTGTACATCAATACACTCTTGTATTGGTATATAACTGAGAAGTTATAAATCTTCCCAAGTCACAAGTTAATAAGTGACAGATCTGAGAAGCAAACCCAGACAACCTGCCTCTCGGTTCTGTGCTCTTATTCACCCTAACATACTGTATCCCAGAGGCTCATGGACAGTGCATCTTCATGTTTCAGGAAAGGCATGTACTTAAGTAGCTCCAGGAATCTCGTGTTGTATCTAGGGTCCTGATACCAAAATGACTCACTACAGTGACTGTCAGTTTCAAAATCTCAGGATAAGAAATGATTGGCTTAGATGCTTGTTTGCCTGCATTAATAAACAATGATCAATAGTTTGGAGACATGAATATAGACATGGCATTTCAGGGTTAACTACTGTGGTATGAAGCCTTCCTGGGAGAAAAGATATTTATCATAAGCCAAAGAGCCACTCCAAAAATTATAATAAGATGTGAAGTATCAGGGATGTGGTCTCTAGGTGAGACACGTGGAAACATTAATAAGCAGAGAAGAGAAATGGATTCTGTTCAATTTTGTGTGACAACAAAGGTTTATGCTATTGACTGGTTTATGTTATCCTTCCCATTTTATGGGTGAGAAAGCTAAGAACAGATAGATTAACTCATAGTCAAAGCTAAAGAACTAGTAAGTAGCAAAGTTGGGCTTTTACATACAAAGATTGGCCCCCAAAACCATGCCGTACTATAATCCCTCCTTTTTGGTTGGCTAAAATTTGGCTCACAAGAAATAGACAAGGAGCAAAAAGATGAAGCATCTTTGAGAAAATTCTAACAATCCTCTTTTGTGGCCTGTAATGAAAGTATGCAGGAGGTACACAACAATTTCAAGGACTTTCCTCTCATGTGTCCGAAAATTCCAAAACAGTCTTCAAACAGAAAAGTACATAATTTTCAAAGGACTCTACGCTGCTTTCATCGCAGTCCAGTTAATAACTCTGTAGCCAGTTAATAAAGAAGCTGAAAACTGAATCAAGGAACTGAATCAAGATATTATGAAGCATTAAACAAATGACTAGTGGGAAAAGCTCAAGAGACCATGTAGTACAGACTGCTCATGTAAATTGTACTTCTATTTGAGATATTGAAATGACAGACCATCCCCGATGAACTTGGCTGTATCAAAATCTTACTGTTTCTTAATTTGAAATAGCAGCGTGATCTGTTTTTAAGGGACTTGTTTTAATGAGAGATAATGGAGGGAAATTCGTCGCCTTCTTCTCCATCCAAGTGTTAATGAAAAGTAGATGTTAGAAAAAGACAAGATCAAACCACCAACTGTATTGCCAGTGAAACTGAACTACCTAAAAGAGTCACCCTGACGTGGAAAATAGCTTCCCTGCTCCTACCACTTTACTTGAAATTATTCATCTTGCCCCAGGCAGTTGCTGGACATGAGCAAGACCCCATCCTCCCTTCAGCCCCCAACACCAAAGAAAACGCAAGGAAAGTCTACACAGGGGGCGTAGAAGGAAGAAAACAGGAGTTCTACACCTCGCGCTGCCAGCGACTTTCCATTTCCCACAAATACAGAGCTCCCTCATCCAGGAGACACACACTACGGAAGGAGCAAGAGGGGTGGAACATTTCTTGCCACTGGTTCTAGGTGAAGAGAAGTTACTTTTTACGTCCCATACAGAGACATCTCAGTAATGTTCCTATCTATTTGTCCATCTGTGTATCTATGTTACACCTATGTATCTATAAATCTATGTATTTAAGAATCTATATGTATCTATCATACAAACTCTCTAGGCCTAAAAATAGTGCATGGATATTTTTATATACCAAGCCTATTCTTTAGATATAAAACTATTATGACCAAATATTAAAAATATTGACTAGAAATATGTGCATAGAGAGAAATATAGTATGTAAACATTTTAGGCCTGAATTTCAGGGACATCAATCTCCATGTGGTAAATCTGTGGTGTAGTCCTTCAGAGCAGGTGTAAATTTATCCAGATACTAGGTCTTTCAAATGATTATTAATTTACAAATTTCATTGAGAAGTGTAAATAGTCTAGGCTGAGAAGCAGGAAGCACATGACAAAGTAACCAGTATGTAATTGAGCTCTCCAGGGTCCCCAACTCATTTCAAAGGAAGACGTTTAATATCACCCTAAATGATAAACACAACACTTTACAACTTTAAAAGTACACGAAACACAAATTAGATGGGATAGATGCTAGCCACGTGTCACCGAGCAATAGCTCTGTGTGCTGAACAGACAACACGCTGGAAGCATCTCAAGCCTTGATTTATAGACCCAGGCTGAGTGTCCTGAGCTCTTAAATAAAACCTCATTCTCTTTAAACTGGGCATCCAAAGATGAACGAAAGGGTGAAAAATGCTTGAAGAGAAATGATTAGACGTATTTTCTTGTTTCTGTTGCTTAGAAAATATTAAATTCTTTCTATGCAGCAATTCTCATTTTTTCTCTCCTCCAGCCCTTCTGTTAGTCAGGAATTTTAGGGATCGAGTTTCTACGTTGCATCTTAGAACACCAAAGGATTTTTCTGGACTCCCAGAAACCATGGTAAGATTGCAGCAGCGGATTTCTGTTTTTCTGGCTCTTCAGTGAACAAAGTAGCGAGAAAAAAACCATATTTACTTATTATTTCATTTATAATTTTCATTCACTTACCCCCTGTGTGACAGCATAGCCATACTCCAGGCTCTTTCTGAGAAATATCATCAGGAATTCTCCCCCAGGAACATCACAATCAGGGTAGAGAAAACTATTTCGTGCAGGCCTGCGTAAGATCTGCGGACCTGTAGGTACATTATAGCTACAGCTCACGGTCCTGTATTATACACTTGAAAATTTGTTAGGAGGGTAAATCAAATGTTAAGTGCAAGGAAAATAAATATTTTTTTAAAAAATAGATATGTTGTGCATCACTTCCTATTGGATGGTACATCTTAACTAAGGAAGGTCTTCAAATTTATTGAGAAACTTTTATTAAAGCACAAAATGCACATGCCAAGATGCAAGACCTGGAACTTAATGTAAATCTGGGATTGAAACAAAGTTATATTTAATTTGAAAAAAGCTACCCAGTGTGGCTACCATGCTTACCTCTGGTTGGGAAACAGTCTTCTACAAAGCATGAAATTTACCCCAGGAATAAAACCAGGCCATCCGACAGAGCATTTCGAACTATTCATTGCAGCTCTCCTTTGTCTCCATCCCCCTGATCACAAACCAGGTCTTTGGCTTAAGTATCAAGGTTTTGTTACCATCAGGATTTAAATGATTATTAATTTTAAAAGAGGGGAGCAAACAGACTTAGACATTGTGCTTAATAAAAAGGGGAGCATGAGCCTGTTCACTTAGCCAGAGAGCTACAGCTTCACACCCCCGGGCATTACAGAGTAGCTCCACGGAGGGGATTAACACTCCCCGTTCCCAGGGCGTGACCAAAGAGGTCTAACTAGAGGGTGGGCTCATCCAAAGCCCACAAAAGCTTGGGCAGTTGCTTGGTCATTTTGAAAAAGAACTCTGGTCTTTCCCAAGCTCTAGCTACTATAATTCCAGTAGAACAAAGAATCTCTCTCTCTTTCTCACCCAATGGGCTGCACTCACACAGTGCACTTGCCTGTTCTCTCCATGGCCCTGTGGCCCCAGCATTCCTATGGCCCATGGCCCAGGCTAACTGAACTCCACACACAGGATCCAGGAGGGAGCCTAAACGTCACAGCACAGCTGAAAGCACACACTGAACTAGTCGGATGCTGGACTGGACTATACTTAAATATGAAGCAAAAACTCTGGTCCATGGCCTTTATCCTGGTCCTGTTGAAAACAAGATTGTAACTTTCCCATGGCAAGATGGACGTAGATAAGACATTGGAAGGTCAGGAGGGTAACCCCTTAATTTTACACCATCAATAAAGTTTTCCATGAAACCCTGTCTTCCCATGTGGGTCTCAGGAAATTCTTTTCCTTGTGACAGCATAAAAACTCTGCTTCCACCAGTGACAGTTTCACTTTGTTCAGTTAAACTCTTGCTTTTTTTGCTTCACTTTCAGTCCCCTGTCTTCCTTTCTCCAGCCAGAGCCACTTCCTAATATCAATTCGAGAATGCATGTTGCTCTTTCCTGCTGAGCATTCTGAGAGGAGTGCATTTTTTAACAAACAGATCTTTCAATGAGTATTTTCAAAGCCCTGGACTGGCTTGCTCTCAGCTGCCTCCATCTGCTACTGCTCCCCAGGAAGAGCCACCTCTGCCACTTCATACTGAGACCCACATGCCCAGAGGGTATTCTCTCCTTCCACCCATTTCCTGAAGGATTCCTTCCTTAAGTATTTGTCGAAGGTGTGCCATTTTGGGACCAATCCAGCATTTTGCCAGGTCTCTCTCTCTCTCTCTCACTGCAGCATGGTTAGCCTCCTTGCCATCATTCACTGTCACTGCTCGGCGTAAAAATCTAAAATTTTTCTACCTATTTGTAAAGCCAGTTAGCAGGGCAGCGTCACTCAAATTCAGAACCACAGTCTGTGAAATGAAGGAACTTGGACACTCCCTAAAATCCTTGTCACATCTCCCTAAAGGGCACAGTGACACCACTGGAATTGGATTCCAGAAGAGTTCTGGGTACTATTAAATACTTCTGATATTTGAATTCTCTAATTGTTTGTGTATACATACACACACACACATATATATGTATCTGTATATGCACATATATATGAATGATATGCAATGGATCGATACTTGTCAATGTTTTCCTTTTCTAAGGAAAAGAGATTTCTAAAAGGATTTTGCTTTAAGTACATAGCTTTATTACATAGTAATAAAAATATATAGGCTGATCAAAATTTTTTGAACTGGAA
>VMDR010028031.1:0-13319 GCA_007922815.1 Macrotus californicus
TGTCATACAACAGAGGTATGTCAGCTCTTATTGTCTACTTTTAAAACAAATCAAATAGCTCACTCTCAAATGGTTAAATTTATGTTACATGAATTTCACCTCAATCAAAATCAAAATCTTTCAACATATAAACCTAATTCCCAAGCTATTTTTTCACTTATTTTTTCCCATATGGTTTTTATAAGTCCACTAAGTCATGATTTGATAAAGCAGCATTTTTTAATATACTAATCAAAATTAGAGGTTATAAAACTTGTGTAAAATTTTACAATAGCAAATTGTTAAACAGATTCAGCTTGTGACATTTTTACTTAAATTTCTTGGTGATTACAGTTGATGAGAAACATTAATAAATCCAATAACATTTTTCTACATGGCCATTTTGAAATGTCAGCCATTGCTGATCGATAGTCTTCTTTTCTGACTGGTCACATGGCTCACAAAATGGTCACAATGACTAATTTTGAGATCCCTTCACAGGTCATACCCCTAAAAACGCTTAATCCAAAGAGTTTGTAGCATGTACGTTCATGCTTCTTCACCAAAGAAGGAGCCAATCATACCAATGGCAACAGCCACATTTGCTTTTAAATGCAAATGATTAAAATGTGAGCCCCTTTTAGATTAACAATCCCAAATTAAATTACACTTAACTGCAGTGACATCTGTCATTCAAACAGATGCCAACTCATAAACCTGACAAAGCACAAGTTATTTATGCAAATTTGTTGTGACAGATGTTTATCAGTCACCTATAAGATACTTAGTGATTTTTTTTTGTTAAACTCTAAAATTTCACAAAAGAATTAATATACAAATAAAAACTACAGACCTATTAAAATTCTAACGAACACAGTCTCAGGAAAATAGTATTGATTTACTCTTAAGTTTTACATTGGTATAAAATTTCCCACTGACAAATGGGCTAAACCATCTTCTTAGAAGTTTTATTTGAAAGGCTTCTTTCAAAGAAATGAAAATTATTACAAAGCATATACCACCGACAACAAAATAATCCTTTCCGTTCACATTATCTACTTTTACTTATAATTTACAAGAAGGAGATTAAGAGATGCAAGAAAGAATTAAAAAATTCATATTTAGCATCTGAAGAGATTAAGTCTATTTCACATTTTTTAAAAAGTACACACGTATGTGGTTGTTTTTTATACAATAGCTACTTCGAGATGTGGTAGAGAGGGTTTCTCAAGGAGTGATTAAACGCAAATTAAAAGCTTCTTTGATCTCCATAGGACTGTCTGGGGAGGGAACTGCATCCCGAAATGTGTGCTCACAGGATGTGCCCTAACCCTGTGTAATGAGGCCCAGCAGGAGCGTGTCCCGGGCTGATGTGCGTGGCCCCAGCATTGTCCCCAACAGTGGCTTAGGGGCTAGTGGGTGAGGAGTGGCAGATGGTTTCATTTGTTCTACATTTTCACCCTTCACCAAAATTTAGGTGAATCCTGGCCAGAGATGAGAGGGAAGTGCTGTTGTTGCGCCTGTTGCTTTTACTTCAGAAAGAACCAACGACAGTGGGAAGAGAGTATGAAAAAAATCTGTCAAATCTGGCTCTAGCCAGTTAATAAAGTGTTATAAGCGGGCTGGCTATCTGACTGCTTTGGATATGGCTGCACCAATCTTTCTATTTGTCTTCGCATTTCTTTCTTTTCTTTAAAATTAAACTCGTGGAGGTTCGAAAATATACCTCATAGTTAAAGAAAGTATTCTCAAAAAGTATACAGTATATTTACAAGTAAATAAGGTCCTTTACATATTTCACAAATCCTGTGTTCAACTGCAAATAGCTAAATATCAAAAAAAAAATCAAAATATTAGTACCAGAGGAGCTTACATTCTTATTTTTCTATCCCAAACTAAGGTTTCTTAAAGTGATATTTTAGAATAATATAGAGTATAAACAATCTTATACATGCCTGCCCTACTGTACCTTTTCCAAACCATTGTAACACAAGACCTAAGTTTTAAATCAAGCAAATCAAGCATTTGCACATTCTTATAAATACTCCATCAGCAAGTATTTGCCACGAAAATCACAACACATGCAAAGTCAGAAATAGAAATGTGCATACATTGTTGAGAGGTGCATATAACTTTTTGATGGCAAATGGTCAACTGCTCTATCACATGACAGTCACCCAGTCAGCAGCGCCAGAGGTGACCTCTGAAAACCCTGAATATAGTCGCTGCTAATTAAAAAATTACACATTTCCAGTCTCACTGCAACTCAATGCATTTCAAGAATGATTTAAAATCTCTTGCAATGCTGGTAGGATCAACTCAATACCACAGATTTAAAACTCATTATCTTCACCTGTACTGCCCACACACGCAATGTATTCTGATTTCAGCAAGGCATCTGAAGAAATCTCTGGGAGCATTTTCATGAACAAGAGAGGGACTGCTGAGGTGGGCAACAGGCAAAAGGGCTGGTTGGTATTTAGTTGAGAAACTGAACCTGCACGGTAATGTAAGTGCTGGTACCAAGGTCAAATAGCTCCTTGGCCACATGCTGCAGCGGTCTTGTGGGGGCCTAGTCCACACTGAACTAGTTTGCAGATGGCTGGTCATCCCCTTCACAGGGGACCTGAAGCTGAAGGAATAACTAATCCACTGGACGACAGAGAAAATCCCCTAGTCTAAATGATGGGCTAAAGCCACCAAGACAAAAATCAAAGAGGATACATATTAATTCCTGTTTCTAAATTGGAAACATTTGCATTAACAGTACTTTTTGTAAAAACAAAGTTTAGGTGACTTCATATTTAGTAGCAGTCAAAAATGTAGGAAGCCCCCAAAGGAAAAACGATATAATTTTAGAATTATAGAACCCGGATCAAGGAAAGCAACGGTCCCAGAACCCTTGTGCTGGTCTGCCAGTGGTGGCCCAGTCAGTTCTGGGTGCAAGTCCCAAGACAGACTGGACAGACTGGAGTATGTACGAGAACTGAAGGAGGGGCTAGAAATTATATCACAAGAAGTTAAGGACAAGAAGAGGACATGAGAGAAATTCTCCCTCTTTCTCTCTCAAACACACACACACACACACATACACACACACACCCCAAGCAGAAAAGGAAGGATGATAGTGCAAACAGTGAGCCCCACACTGCACAGGTGTATGCGGCGGGAGAACCCTAAAGGTGACCGCCAGTGAGTCATGCCCTGTATCAACCCCTTCCCTTGAGTGTGCGCAGAGAGCTGGGACTTGCTTCTAACCCTCAGCACACAGTGAAGGGACGGCATGCTGCTCCCATGAGCGGTTCCATTGCACGGTACTCCCACTAGGAGGTTACAGTAACCACGCAAAGAAGGACTGCCCTGCTGACCTTGAAGAAGTGGCTGCTAAGGTGGGAAATGCCTATGGAGAGGGCCACATGGCGGGGGACTGTGACGGCCTCCTGAAGCTGAGGAGCTCAGTCATACATCTGCAAGGAGCTGCATTCGACTGAATAGCATGTGTGACTGGAAGAGGCCCCAAGCCTCAGTGATACCCAGCCCTAGCCAGCACCTCAAGTACAGCCTGGGAGACCCAGAGCGGAGGACACAGCTAAGCCCTGCCTGCACTCCTGACCTTCAGAAACTGTGAGATTATTTCAAACTGCAACATTTATGGAAAGTTATTATATAGCAATAGAAAAGTAATGCAGTGTGCAAGCAGAGCTCGGATGATCTTTATGTGAAGTTTTGTAGTCTGAGCAATTCCTCGCATTGGATAAGAGACTGGTCTAGAATGTAGCCACTAGACTATGAATTCGGTCTTTCCCACTTTATGATACTGTAACAACAATGGGGGACGTTACACGGTACACAAATAACACTAATATCCTCTACACTGCATTCATAGTATCGCACTGAAGTCCACAACATGAATCATTTCACTTCGATTGATATTTGTAAATGTACCCATTCATATTGGAATGTTTTGTGAAATATTAGGTAACAGCTTATTTTAGTTACAAACCTAGAGAACTTCAAATAATTAGAATGTTTTAAATAGAATTAAACAAAGACCACTCCAGGAAAAGGCAGAGTATTGTTCGGCTCTCGGTTTTCCTGGGTAGCCATCCCCTTGAGCTGTACTTGCCCCGCCTTCGTCCAGGCCCTCAGCGGCTGCACTGTACCATCTTCCTCCTGGCTGCTCTCCTCGCCCTCATTAACTGAGAACCCCCACTTGCACTGAGCCCAACACAGTCAGCACACATTGCCAGTGTGTTCTGAGTGATGGCAAATCAAATTATCCCTTTACCTGGCATAAAATCCTCCAATGGTTTCTGACTGTCCCCTGAATACAGATAAAGCAGCTGAGCCTGACATACAAAGCCTTTCATCACTTGGGCCTCCTCTTCAGCATCATCTTTTATCAGCCTTCCCCCAACCCTGCTGTACACAAATTCACAGTGAGCCACTTACACTCCCCCCAAATGCTACATCACTTCCTGCTCTCTCTCTCCCAAGCCTTGACTCTTGCTTGGAAAGCTTTTCCCTCCCCTGCTTTTTTCCTGGCTAATTCCCTCAAGTTCAGTGATTCTTAACTAGTGTGTCATGGATCTTACAGGGACGTCCCAGGCCTGTGTGGCTACATCGAAGACCACGTTTCTGAAGGGGCAGACATCGGCCAGATATACCACTGTGCTACCAAGAGTGCATACCGCTTTCTGTACACTAACAGTGAAAAGCATGCTGTCACACCGAGCCAGGCCCTCTAAAGATCATTTATTTACTGGAATATGCAAAAACTTCCACATGAAAAAGAGGTTAATTGAGTCACACACCTTAGCGTCACAAGCGCCAAAGGTACAAGGTGACTTGGAGGCGGCACAGCAGCAGTGATTTCTACCACTGCCAGGTGTATTTGTGGTCCTGCTGCATCTTGGGCTGCATTGTCGGAATTTTCTTTATAGACCATTTCCTGTTTTGCAGAAGTTCTCTTCCCTAACCTCCAAGTCAGTCGGTAAATTCATCATGAGAAAATAGTGAGGAAGGCGTTAGCAATGATACTTGTGCAGGTAATGGCAATAAAGTGATGTCAAACCAAATTCTAAAAACATCCAAATTCATCATGAGAAATAGCTTTCCATGAACAGGAGAATGATCCATTCCATGGTGTATTGTATGCAGTGAAAACCACAGAAGAGTATAAATGTCACTTTATGATAAATCGTACACATCTTGCACCGAAACATCAAAATTATTTTAGGTGATGGATGGTAACAAAATCAACACAACTGAAACACGGATGAAATCCGGGCCTGTGGGGAGGCACAGGGCACCAGAACTGATTCTCACTTTTTCTTCCAGGTGCTCCCAAATCATACTTCAAAATCTACTGCAGATGTTCGGCGTATCTGAAAGCACACTAGCCGGTTCAGAGTGTCCTAGGTCCAATTAACTCCCATTTTTAAAAATAAAAGACTTTCGTCCATCTGCAGATTTTCATTTTCTTTTTCAAAATTAACCAAGAGTGATTCTGTTATCACTGAAACAAGTTTTTATAACCCTTGAATGCTGTCCACTAGATCATGAAAAAAACAACTGAAAATACCTACGTCCCCTTCACCCTTCTACCTGCGTCAACTAAGCATTTTTCACGATCCTCTCCCTCTTCCTGGCCTCTGCTATCCCACAGCCGAGGGGAGCGCCCTCCCGTCTTCCTCTTCTCTGGAACACAGCCAGGACAAAAGCACGGGGAGACGGTGGGCAGGAACACACCCTGCTTATTTCTACTTCATTCTGGTAGAAATGGACTTGGTGATGTTATGTTATGTCACCTTTTGTTATGTGCTCCTTTGTTCTACTTTCACAGTTTTTATATTTATGTTTAGTTTTATTTATAAAACGATATACTGTTTAAAGACTTAAACAGTTCTATAAGTTAGGATAGAAAAGCAGCAGCCCCTAACCACATCCCCATTGCTCACGCTGCAAAAACCACTGTGGGCTCTTCTAGAAAGTCCCGTGTTGCTCCTTTCCAACTTTTTGGTTTTCGGCTTATTTTATCTGTAGACTTATGATTCATCATTATGCAAATGGGGTTCTCTTTCATATACGCAACTTGTTTGCCCATGTCTCTCGCACACACGTTTTCACACGCACAGACACACCACACTCACACGTACACGGTGTTCTGTCTTCCTTCTTCATTATTAAAACTGTCATCACCCACGTTCGTATTTTCAGGATGACGTGTGTGCTGTTCACAGCCCACCACATGGCTTGTCAACCATGACAACTTCCTCAGTGTTTCTTTCTTCCCTCCCTGCAGCTAATAATCGTCTTTCATTGTTGTTGTTTACCTGGTTTTCTATAGGTTTCCGTAATTAACCTCCAAATCTTTACCCTGTTGTGTAAATCTGGAAAATGGGGAAAGGGCTAGGGAGCAGAAATCAAGCCCGCCTGGGAAGTAAGACAGTTAGAGCTTGCTAAATATCTGGAACATAGTTCAACGCATTTGAAGAAATCTCAGTAAAATTAGTCCGACCATGGTGAGACTCTCCCTGCAAGGAGGTATTGCCAGACCTTGAAATACAAAGGCTTTTCTCCCAGAATTCTCTTCTGCATGCTACCCTTGGGTGGCCAGGCTCCTGAGGTTACGTTCCTAAGCGGTGACGGCTCAGGCAACCGTGGGACAGTTTGCAAGCCTAAAACAAACAGGGAGCCAGACTTCATAAGCTAGGCCACCTGGACCACTGCACCCCAGGTTCCCTTTTTCCTGTTACTCCTCGATTTCAAGAGATCACTGCCTCCACTACTTTTGATAAAAGAGCATGAGGTACATTATTATTTTCTTTTTTGAGATGTTGCGTTTCTGAAAATGTCTTTATTCTACTCTCACATTTCATTGATATTTTGGTGGGGTATACCTTATTCTACTTTTGAACATACACTTTTAAAAACTGAGCTAATCAGCAAGCATCCTGTGCAAGTGTGAGAGCTTCATTAAATGCTTCTCGCTTCTCTTTCTTGGCAAGGCTATTAATGACAGTCTGCTGAAGATTTTCTTCTACCCTTTAGGTTTTATCCTGTTTTAACTATGCTTTCCTGGGTCCAGCAGTGACTCAACTAAATGGTCCTATCAGAATCTTCAGAAATCTTATCTGCATCTTCCTAGCCCTCCCATTCCTCACTGATCACCACTAGCCACACAGGTCTCTCTATGCAAATTCATTCTCCCTTCGCTACTGTAACTATAAATAAATAAATATCTCCTTTTAAGGCTCTCTTTATTTTTATTTTATCAAATGATTCACTTTTCTTGGTCTGATTCAACTCAGACAATGTGATAAAAAGAAACCAATATAAAAGTATTTAAGAAAATATAATAACTATATTTCATGACCCAGCTTTTAGAAATTTCTGAAAATTTGCAAAAAAACACTTTAGATGTAGCTTATTTCTCTATCTATAAAGTATAAACGTGTCTGGCTAATTTATATTCCTGGAAGTGATGATCAAACTACCTAGAGTACACATCAAGTCATCTAGAAGAACTGATTAATAAGTTAGTTCTACACCATTGACTCTATCTATTAAGGTAAATCACTTAAGGGTGGTGATGGTAATAAGAGAAAAGAGGCTGGTAACATTACTGGAGCACGTATTACGTGCCAGACCCTCTGCTAAGAAGGACCCATCATGCACTTGCTCCTCCAGACAATCTTGCTCTCCTCCTCCTACTGCAGGTGAGAAAAATCGAGGCTTGCCACAGTCAAGTCACACGCAAAGGCCACACGGCAAATAAGCAGGGAAGCTGAGGTCTGGATGCAGTGAGACACCAGAGCGTGTGCGGCAGCCGTATACATTTTAAAATGCACTAATTATATATTCACTATTGCAGACCAGCTTTTCATCTCGTTGATTTTAATCTGTTTCATTTTTCATTTTATTTTCCATTTCTATGAAATCTATAGATTCTCTTTTAGACATACATATGAAATATAAATTTTACATCACAGAAACAGGAGTATTATTAACCCTTCACAAATGATGGTTCTTCAGGTAAGAATTTCCCAACAAATAATAAACACAACAGTGATCAGTCTTCCCTTTTGGGAGCACAAACTCCACCCTGTACTCTGTCTGGTAAGTGCTCAGTACCTAGGAGGTGCTCAAAAATACCTGTTGCATAAAAAAAAAAAAGACCATGAAAGTAGAATCAAGCACATTGGGCATGAAGCCAATCCACTCATCAGCATTTTAAATCCTTTCCCTATCCATTAATAATAAACCCTGCTGGAATGTAGTGTGGAGCACATGATGTCAAATCCTCTACGCTCCACAGGAACATGCTGACCTGGTGAGAGAGACCCTCGTTCCTGGCTGGGACTGCCAGGCCCTTGGCTCCAGCCTGGCCCTTCTCCTCACCCTCCCGAATCTCCATTTCATAGCTTCTAATGAGGAGTTTTACCCAGAGCTTCTCCCATGTCTGTCCACCTCTGCCCCAAATGCAGGCTTACCTCACTTGTAATTCCTGCTCTTAACTAATCCCCAGTTCCCGGGATTCTCTCACCTAAAGTCTCTCGTTGGAGCGCATATGCCATGCATGTTCGTGTGCACAGCTGTGTGGGAATACACCACATCTTCCTAAAATCGGACCTCACGTTCTCAACTCAGTGCTCGCTGTGCTCAGCCCTCCCTGGAATGTGCTGATAGAAAATACGAACTGTGTTATTAGTGTGTTTAATGGATTAAGTGAAGTATTCCTCCTACTTCGTTTAGGTGGTACCAAAGGCACTGAAAACAATACACAAAACAGGATAAACAAAGACAGGGTAGCCAATTCAGTTTCCCTGAATCCTTTTAAATTAGGGTTACATCATTTAAATCACTCATCTTCATTTAGGATATATAGTTATCAAAAAAAAAAGAAAAGGGATGGGTAAGTACTCCGCTGGATTTTTACCTTATTTATGAGGAAGACCTCCTCTTCCTGGGATACCACGTGAGGAGAAAATACATTCAGGTCCATGACTGTCTTCACCTCCAGTAAATGTTAACTTTCATTTGTGATTAAAAATTTCAAATTCAGAGTAAAAAAAAGACTTTATGTTTGACAATTAACTTTAAGCCATTAAATCATGGGGAAATTATTCAAGCATGCTAGCCAATTAGCTTATCTCTGTGTATTAAAAATAACTATAAAATATCAGGAAGAAGTCTTCAAAACCCCACATCCATTTTAAAGCCTGTTTTCCCCCTGTAACGTGGTTTGCACAGGAAAAGTAATCATTCACGGGTACGACATAAAATCTGTGAATTATGAGACATCGTTGTCATTCCTTTTTTGAATTACAACTTTTGGTCAAATAGGCTTGTTATCAATTATAAGAGCAATTCATGCAATATACGGATATACAACAGCGCGCCACACTCTGGTGCGGCTCACGTTCACGCGCGAGGTGTTATTGCACAGATCACAAAAGGGCCAGACTTCTAGGTTCATCCTGAAGGTTATCCACTCACATGAAAGGCTTCTTTCCCCAACAGCCTCTATATTCTTGTCTTTTCGACTTTTTCCTACTTAGTCTAAATTTATCAGAAAACATATATATGTATTTGATAAAAATCTGAAAGGCAGACCTCGGCGGGCCTCTGTGACCAGCACTGTCCACGCACTGGTGCACCGAAGTGTATGGTTTTATGTGGACATAAAGTGGTTCTGATTTCAACTTGAAAAGATACACAATTATCTTCCTGTACTAACTACCTGTGTTTATTTTTAAAGAAAACCAGAAGTACTTTCTGCATATTGTAAATATTTCCTTGTACTACATAGAAATATTCAACTATATGAAAAATTAAAATAGAAGATTCTGTATCACACAAAGAGAAAATGACATGTCAAGTGAATATACTCATTTCTTTATTTTCCTATAAGGTTTTTAAAATCACATGGTTTTGAGTAAATTACTTCCATTGAAGAGCACAGATCTAAAGGCAGATGACCCGTATTCAAATCGGGACTCTGCCACTTCCTCCTGTCTGTGGCCTGTACGTGCAAAGTGGCTGAGCCACTCTGGGTCCCCTTCTCCTGTCCGGTCAAATGGAAGTGAGAATGAGGCTTTCCTACAATGAGTTGCTGTGAGGGTCTAAACGGGCCCGGGGCACAGACTGATACCCAGTAGGTGCTCAATGAATGCTAGTGAGTTATTGTGGTAGTTATTATTTTATGTCCCTGAGTTTTAAGTGTGTTCTTTTAGATGAGTTTGCTAATGTCAATGACTATTTATTTGGCCAACCTCTTGCAGAAGTGCTATGTGTAAACAGACTATGTATACCCTCATTAAAAAATAAAAGTGCAATTATTAGAAAATCTCTTTATGAACGACCAGGTGCCAAGGCAACAGTTGATTAATTTATATTATGGCATCTCTGATATAGCACTATATTTAATTCATTTAAATACACAAATACTTTCCTGGTCAAAATACATTGATATTAAGTAGATTTCCCATTTGTGAAGGCATAAAAATTTTAAAAGAGGAACTGAACATTCGAACAGTATTTATTAGGCGTTCTTTGTCTTCGCTCTTGCCTCTTTCCCCTTCGTGCTTTCTCCTTAAAGGCCAAGCCTTTAAACATAAGCCTGAGCGTATTGCATTGGAGTGTGCAACTTTCAATTTTCAATAGACGACAAAAAGCAAGTTTCCTTAGTGCTGAATAACTGACTGCAGACACCCAGAGGAATGCCACAAAAACACGGTGTACACCATCACACATGTGATTCCACACTCTCATCCTTCAGTGGGGTTTAAATGTCAAGCCTCCTGGAAAAACTGCATTTCTCTCCTTCCTTCCAGCATCTCCCCGCTTCTGCTCTTTCCACCTCCCACACAGGCCACTAAGCCCCAGAGGGATCTCCTGGAGAACAGCTGTCCTGGTATCTCTAGCTCCAGGAAAACCACAAGATTTTGGGTTTTCGTTGACAGGGCTGGCCCAGAAATGAGGCAGCACAGGCCCCAGGGCGATGGGAGAGACACGCAAAGAAGAAAAGTGAGGACAAAAAGACAGCCACCAAAATAGGGACTCACAGACTTAGACAAACGGTGACCATCACCTATCAGCACATCTGCACCACTTGGGTCAGCACGGACCACAGACAGAGCGCCAGTTCTACAAGAGTTCTGAGGGTCTGTCCCTCTGCTTGCGCATCCCACAGGAGACATCCCCTCCGATCAACATTTGAGTAACAAAACACATTTGTCCCAGTATTTTTTTATGTTTCTTTTCACTTCAATCCTATGGATCACACATCTTCCCCTAATTTTGAAGACACATTATTTTCCAAGAAAAAAAGACAAACTTTTAAATGGGATCAACAGTTATAAATTCAGTGGACCTAATCATGCTCATAGATCTGTTCCAAGTCTCATTTTCACAGCATCAAGAGGCAGTTCATCTGGAAATAAGTCTATATTCCCTCACTAATCTGCTGCAAATGCTTTTTGAGCCATTAAATACTCACTAAGAAGAAGGGAGAATGTTACGGATATATATATATATATATATGTATATATATATAAACACACACACATACACACATATATGTTATATAGGAATAGAAAATGCACAGTGAACAATATGTGTATATATAGTATATATTATATAAGGAGTATTATTTGAAATATGAGTTATGTTACAGGTTCACTAAGTCAATCATTTGTTCAATGAGCATTAATTGAAAGGATGCTATGTACCAGGGTACATTTTAGAGCTAGAGATACAAAGAGGTGGAAGTCACACGCCCACACATGACTCAGAGAGGACAAGTGAAACAGTCACTTAACAGAGGGCAACAGCAGAAGTGCACACAACCAACTGGGAGAGCTGACAAAAGAGGGGTCCGGAGGGATTCGGGGAGATGGTGACACCCAGGCTGATCTGAATGGACCCCTGAGAACTTGGCCACATGGGTAAGAGAAATGAAGTACACCAGCTAGATGGAGGGGCACCTGCAAAGTATGAGTCACGAGATATCAGGGGACTCTGGGGGAAAGTTCAGAACTGCCTAGCTGGTAACACTGGAGATAGGGGTCAGTCTTTGAAGGGCCCTAGATATCTGGCTAAGGTGTGTGGATTTTGCACCACAATCAATAGGAAACCACTAAGCAGCAGTTAATGAGGAAGAAGGGTGACAAACTGGCTTCTGAAACTCTCACAGTAATGGAAGACATGAGTGAAGGAGGGCAAGGGAAGGCAGATGAGGAGGTGGCTGCAGGAGAATAATAATGCAAAGTAGAAAAAAATGAAAGTCTGGACCGAGGTATTCTCTGTGAAAATGGAGAGCAGAAAAGTCATCGGGAGGGAAAGCCAGGATCATCCCTTGGTGTCTAGTTTGGGATGCTGGCTGACTAATGGTACCCTCCCCTTAGTGGTGCCTTTCTTTAAATGAGATGTAAACACAAAAGGAGATGGGTTTTAGGAAGAAACATGCACTCATTCTGGACTTGGTATTCGAGTACCTATGGGACACTGAGGCAGGAGGGCACAATAACCTGAGGCACAGGAGAAAGCCTGGGTTACAGACACAGATATGACAGTCATTAATATGTAGGTCAAAACCAGAAAGGGAAAGTCAGCCACCCAGAGGGAAAAATATGAGGAAAAAGGTGAATGACTGAAAGACATAATTTGGCTGTATCTTAATATTCCTGTCAGAAACTCTCAAATACCATATGTAGAAATATTCTAAAGCCAGTCAACAGCCCTGGCTAGTGTGGCTCAGTGGATTGAGTGCCAGCCTGTGAACCAAAGGGTCACCAGTTCGACTCTCAGTGAGGGCACATGCCTGGATTGCAGGCCAGGTCCCCAGATGGGGGTGCCTGAGAGGCAACCGCACATTGATGTTTCTCTCCCTCTCTTTCTTCCTCCCTTCCCTTCTGTCTAAAAATAAATAAGTAAAATCTTCTTTAAAAAGCCTGTCAACATACAAGTAGAGCCAAGTGTTAAACACTAAACAAAACAATTTTTAATTTATATTTTCTTTCTCTAAATTAAAAAAAAAGTATAGAAAAGTAAATTATTTGGAGCGACATATTTCACCCAGAAAACTATAAAATCCACACTTATTTTTCTTAATATCTGTGTTCATTAAAACTATATGTTTAGGAGATCAAAGATGGAGGCATAGGTAGACACACTGTGCCTCCTCGTACAACCAAAAGAAGGACAACAACAAATTTTAAAACAAAAAACAACCAGAACTGACAGAAAATCGAACTGTATGGAAGTCCGACAACCAAGGAACTAAAGGAGAAACTTTCATCCACACAGGTAGGAGGGGCGAGACGGGCCGGAGAGGA
>VMDR010028032.1:0-13327 GCA_007922815.1 Macrotus californicus
ATCAGAGACTTTGCATTTTTGCACTGTTGTTATAGCCTGAAAGTCCTGGCACACAGTAAGTCCTCACTGAAAGCTGAATAAGGAAGTCCTCACATAACCTTGTTGACAGTTCTTGCAACTTTAAGTGAAGCAACATATAATGTATAACAAAACCAATGCTACTAATTGATATAATTAATATATAATTGATGTAAAGAAGAGTTAAGTTTCTAGGTATCTCTTCAATGTTATAACAAAATGACATTGAATGAAATGACATTATATGAGGACCTACTGTACGATCTGATTCCTTAAGTGTTCAAGACCCATCTTCCTCATTGCTGAGGCTACTCATATGTGCAGTCACCCCTTTCTAGGAACATTACCCACCTCTCTCATACACACACACACCTGTGCACACACCTACAAATGATGCTTGTACTTATTGTTGAGGTTTAACCAACCCTCTCACAGTAAAGAATGTCCCTGACTTCTGAGAAGAGATCAGATCACCTTAGTATGTGCTTTCAAAGTACACAACACCTTTCCTTCACAGCATCCACCGAAATCTGCAATGATACATTTGCATGATTATTTGGGTTGTGTAAGCTTCTCAAAGCCTGGGTTCACTCAATTCACTAACATTTCTTGACAGGAAGAAGAAAGTAGAAAAGGAAGAGAGCAGCAGGCTGGTGTTACCAGGTAGAAGAAGCTTTCTTTTTGGGGAGGGGAATGGTTTATTTTACTCTATTTGGTTTATTGAATTCTAACTTTATGTTTAAGTATCAGGCATAGCCTGAATTCCAGGTAGTCCAACCGTGTCTTCCAGGTGGAGAGAATCATCAGCTTCCAAGTTCTGCGAGTGAGCTGTCTGAAGCAGGAGCTGTGCTTAAGAGTGGTGCCCAGCGGGAGTGTGAATTCTGCTTTTCCAACTTATCCTCTCGCTCAGGAATTTGGAGCTGCCCCTCTTTAGGCACAGAAGACAGCCCAAATTCCTTAGACTGGCATTTAAAGCCTTTTCTGGTGTAGCCCACATGCATTTTTCCCTGCTGTTGCTTACAAGAATCTCCTTCCCTCTTTCCAAAGAGGTCCTTGTTCCACTTCTTTACTATGTAAGCTCAAGGCCCAATTCTTGAGGTTCAACAACTGTTTTGAACCACATATTCTGATTTTCACATTTTATAACTATAAGATTCTTTCTCATCGTTTACGGAGCGATCCTGAAAACAGAATCTACTAAGATGTCTGACACACAGTAGGAACTGAACAACGCTGGCTGCGTTGTTCACACATCTTGACTATCTCATGATCCACAGGGAGCCCCGTGAATTTTAGCACATTTCTTTTATCTTTAGTCAACAATATGTGTGAATGTGTGCTAGACAATGTGGGTGGTCCTAAAGGGACAATGGTGAAGAAAAGGCAGTCATTTTCTTTAAAGAACTTCCAACCAGTTGAGATGATGACCTAATAAACAGCAGATTACAGCACCACATGGACAATCCTACCCCAAGAGACACTCAGTGTCCTGAGACAACACTTCAGAGGACAGACAGAGGGTCAAAGGAGGCTTCCCAGAGATGTGAAGATACTGCCATCTTTCCTGATCCTATAGACCCTTCTGGAAGATAACTCCTTTGTTCCAGTGGGAAATACCAGCAAGGCTTTTTATAGGGTGCAGAGAATAAGGATTAGCACATTCCAAGCCCTGTGCAGATTGGAGGGATAATTTCTTCATCAATGTAACAGCTCTTTGAGGAAGAAGATATTATTATGTTCATTTTAGCCATGAAAAAAATAGAGACTAGGAAAGATCAGCAAACTTTGCTGTGTACTTACACACACTAGGGTGAGTGTGGATCCCAGCTAGAGGCAAAATGAAACAACCAACCCTCAAATTCCTGCTTATGGTAACACAGTCACTATAAAAATTAGTCTTCGATAATCCTTCTCTTCAATCCAATAATGGAATGGTGGTGATGATGAGAGTAATAGCATTACCCCCCCTAATCAGGATACCTGCTTTCAATCTTGGTGGGGAACCTTACATAACCCCCCTTCATGCAGCCTGTTTTACAGATGAAGATGCTAAACTCAGATGTTAAGCAGCGTTTCCAAGATACCAAACCAGGCAGCACCAGAGCTGGGTGCAAATGGAGGTCTTCGATCCCTGGTTTCATGTTCATTCTTCTAAGTGACATGGCTTCTAAAGTTCAGTAGTTGATATTCTAATTACACTTATCATTATTTTTCCCATTTGTTCAACACAGCTGTATTTTAATCACGTGGTGAGTGTAGACATTAATGCAACCAAACTTTGATTCGTTCTTCACTTGGCTTTCTGGGAACATTATCTGGAAGGGTGCTAGTTCAACACAAAATTTTTGGAGACCTTGAGGAGCTGGCATGGATAGTATATACAAGGTGTTTTTTTAAAAAATTTTTTACAAGCAACTGATTAATAACCTTGAGAATGATTTGGTATACAGCAACTTATTAATAACCTTGAGAATGAAAATGTTGGGTCTATGGCATAAATATTAGCCAGCAGACCTCAATTTGTTTTGGATAAGGATCAACAGTCACATAGAAGTCAAGGGAAAGATACCTCTGACACTGCAAATCCCCTCTAAATATCAAGATCTATTTAAACAAGGCATTTTGAAACACAGGCAGTGTAATTAATAATCCATTATATAAGTAACATTTGCTCATTTTAACTACTGGGAACTTTAATTAGGTCTCTTCCATCGTAAAGAATACAAACCTGTTTCTCAGGTAATGGTTTGGGGTTGACGTTCTTAGAAATCCTAGTGTCGGTGATGACTCATTGCTGAGTGTAGGCAGCAAGGCGGGGGTGGGGGGGAGGACTGGCAGGATGCCCACCAAGAGAAAAGGGGGGGGGCATGGCCTCAGCAGGCTCTGGAGCTGGGATGAAATCTTGGAATCCAAACTCCTTTCTCCTCTGCTTAACAACCTTATACTCTTATACTTTTGCTTCTGGAGGAGTGTTCAGATATCATTAGTAGTCAGCAGGTTGTCCATGATAGGGATTTTTCTTACCTTTTCAGACGTACCTGCTGTCACTGCCTTCTTCTCGCTCCTATGCTTTTGCTGTGTGCAATTCTCCGGATTCTCAGGATATTTCATGGTCTCATCTGCCTTCAGGACTTTTTCCGACTGATGCTATCTGAAACTATTGTCTTTCTTCCTTGCTTAGAAACTTCACTCATTCTTCAGGGCTGTCTCCAGGGGGTCACCTGCCTGGGAAACCTTCTCTCACCTCTTACCCCCATTTCTGCCATACTTGTCACTTTTGGGCTGTGTTAGGCTCTCGTCCAAGTAGTCAAGGCACTTGGGGTTTAGGAAGGTCACCTGTACCTGGAAGAACCACTTCCCTCTGGGAAAGCCACCTCCTCTGCAGCTTGGACAGAGGGATGCATACTCAGTCCTTCATGTCTAGAAATAACAGGAAGACAATCTCCTGAAGAAGTGACCTCAATCAAAGAGTAAAAGGAAAAAAGCAACACTGAAACAGTTTTGAATAGTTTGAGTGTGTTTCTACTGGTGTATTACTAGCTAAGGAGAAGTCACTGGGAGCAGATTGCTCTGTGCTGAGCCTTGTTTTTCTTAAGTCACTAAGGACCCAGGACATAGTCTGAAGGCATGTGGCCTTTGCTGTCCATCATAGCAGAAGATGCTACAACCAATGAACAATTACAACTGTGCAATGTCATTGCTGTTAGGAAGGTGTCCTCCTTGCTTAATGTGGATTTAGATGGCATTGTGTTTGAGGCTTGATGCTTATCCCTGGAAACTGTGTGTGTTTGCTTCTTTTCTGGACCTAATATCTTTCATTTGATGATTAAGAAGAAGGAGGGGACATTGCTGCACCTTACTTAGGAGAAGAGAATTCCAAGAGGCTGAACTGTTGTGACAAATGTTGAAGGCCAGAGCTGATCTTGGAAAAACTTGCTGAAACTGTGGGCTGAAGTATGTGGACTTTGAAAAATATACTGCTGCAAGATGGCTGTGTGTCCTAGAGCGCCTGGAGTGGAGCCAAGGGGTCAGGCGCTATCAGGCATGGACTCTACCTGAGGACCCACCCTTGTGGGTAAGGGTTGGGGACTGGCATGGAAGGCTAGAGGAAGGTGGTATTCTGAACTGTATGTTGGTGAGTGGTCTGAGAAATCTGTACAATTCTACTTTGTTTTCCTTTGTATTGTGAGGACCCTCATTCCTTTACTGGGCCACTGCCATTTGGCAGGCACTAGGTGCTGGAGATACAGAGGATACAGGCGGCAAGATGCTTTTCTTAATGGGGCTTACACAGTTGGCGGGGCAAGACATAATAAACACAAAAGCAAAGAAATGTACACAGTATATTCAAGTCATGATAATAGCTATGCAAGAAATAAAAGTGGGGGTTTTGTTAGAGAGCACCTCAGGGGACGGGGCATGAATTGGACAGTGAGTGATGGGGGGAGATTTGAGCTGAGACATTAGATATAGAATCACCAGCCAAGTGCAGACCTGGCGGCAGTGGACTCCGGGCAGAGCAAGAGGCAAATGCATAGACACAAAGGTGGAGACAAGCTGAGCATCCTGGAGGCACAGAAAGGGCTTGAGGTTTGGACCTAGAAAGTAAGAGGGAGAGAGGCCAGAGAGCACGTGAAGAGGTTGGCAGGAGCCAGATCTGAAGACCAATGGAAAGATTCCAGGTTTTAAGTGTTATTGGAGAGTTCAGGCAATACAAAATATAACTTATATTTTTAAAAGTTGTTCTGATTTTTGAGGGAGAACAGATTTTGGGGGTAAGACAAAGCGTAGAATCTGAAAAATCAGTTAGGAGCCTATTATTGAATTAATCAAATCACACAGAATTGGGCCTGGCTTGGATTCGAGTTTTCTTATTGCTGTTGAGGAGAAGTGTTGAGATGAGGATTTTTGGAGGCAGACATCCCAGGATTTGCAACTTTTGGAGTATGGTTTTATATCCTTACCTCCCACGCATTCCACCCTTCAGTGACATTAGCTATGGGCGTATAACCTTGTGCAGGGATAATGTAGACGCTGACGTGTTGAGGCAGCACAGGAAAGCCTCACCTGCCCCTTATTCACCTGCTGCCCAGGCCCATCGGCAGCTCAGGCACAGGCAGCTCCCCGATAGCTATGGACCTAGAATTTTAGATGTGACAGGCTTCAGTAAGAGTTGAGGAGCAGATATTAAATTCAGAAAACAGTTGCCAACAGAGGCATCTTTTTGCTCCTGGCCCTGCATGATGCATTTTGTATCAGCCAGAAGGAGGGCATACACACCAGCATGAAACGGGAGTCCGCCTATTAACCTTTCTCCCAGAGATTGCAGCGAGCCTTAGGAATCAGCTCAGAAGCTCCGCTGGGGCCCCTGGTCAGCACATTCTTTGGGCTCTTGGAAAAGGGCAAGCTGAGAATATTCACAACCACGGAGAAATGGCCTCATAAAAATGCATGAGTGTGAGCAGGGAGCGATGGCTTGGATGAAAAAAGCAGTGTTTACATACTGTTACACTAAAAATATTCACACCTCATCAAATTGTCAGTCTTGTTTGCTGGCAACAATGGGAATTTTCCCTCTGTAAGGTGTAATAGCTCTCCGTAGAGAGCTGACCATTATGTCTCATTAATCCTTCCCAGATCCCAGCAAGGTGGGTGGTGGGGGTCAGATTTCCTGTTGCAGCAGAGAAAAACAGATCAAGATTCACTGCCCCTCCCCTTTCCTCACAAGGTAGAGGATATTTGCCAGCTGATGTCTAAAGCTTTATTAGTCCATTGTGGCTCTTGTAGCTTGGCCCTTCCTAATGTCATCTTGTCCATCACCCTGGTGCTGATGAGGAAATGGAGATTAGAGGGTGGACAGGACATCAGTTCAACAAGGCACTGCCATTCAGTGGTAAATCCATGCAAGCTAGGTAGTTTCCTACTTAGACAGAGGCAGGGTGAGTAAGGGCACAAGCCTGTATAAATGCCTCAAGCATTTTATACATGATCATTTTTCTAATCACTATGACAACCTCGTAAGGTCAGTTTTAATGATTTCATCATTATTGTTAATTATTACAACTTCCCAGATGAGAATTACAAAGATCAAGGTGCATGTAAATTCCGTACCCAAACCTGAGTGTATTATTTGACACCAAAGCTGTTATTATAGGAGACATCACCATACCCTTCACTTTGTGTCCATTGGACCAACTGACACGTAGCAGAAGCTCAGTAGTGGTACTTCATCGATGTGCTCTTGCAAAGAGGCAGCATGGACTTGGATGGATGGCAAGTGGAATTCAGACAGCCGGCGATTCAAATGCAGATATCTTTTTTGCTAGATGGGTACCCTCAGGTGAGGCAGAAAGCATTCCTAGCCTCAGTTTTCTCATCCACAAAAGAAATAATGAAACATGTCTTTGGGAGGACAATTGCGACAATAAAATGGTAATGCAGGAAGAGACTATCTCCCAGAAGGACAACACACGTGCGGATTTTTCCTGCTCCTTCCCGTAACAGCAGGTTTGGATGTTTTTTTCCCCCAGTAATCTTGTGAGAAGAAAAAAACACCTTTCTGAATTGTTTTGAATTTACCCCCTAGAATGGACTTTTCTATAGTGTCCAACAAGTTAACATTTTTTCTTTGCTTTTCACTTGTTAGCAGTCTTCGCTGATCATAGTCTTAAGCCTCATCTTTGAAGATCATTGAGTCAGATTATTCAAGCTTCTTGGCCACAGGGACCTTGTTGCTAGTCCATGGGCCTTTGAGTATGTATTGAGCATCTAGATGATGAGATCCCAAAAGCTGAGGCTTGGTGAGCCCAAGGGAGCCAGCAGGGGCCACTTTGACACTTACGGAAATTTGGGAATAGTCTTACCTTCTTTGTTCTTTAGTTTTCTCATCTACATGATGGGCATATGGGTGAAAAGGTTTGAGAAGATTGAGATGATGTTCTATAGTGCTACTCAGCACTTGGCTTTTATTAAGGGGTTAGTATTAGTAATTAGTCATTAGTATCATTCACTGAAATATTTAGCTATAGAAAACTTGTAAGTTAATGATTTCCGATACAATATGGTATTGTATATAATGATCATGTACACATTCAACATATCTTTAAATTTTTTTATTAAATATTGAATAAAATATTAATTTTAAAATATACATGCATTACATAAAATATAAATAAAATGAATATCTATATACCATTACTTATTATTTTGAAACCCCCTGCATATGAGGTCTGTCCAGAAGGTATCCAGCCATGTAATATTAAAAATAGAGACATATTTTGAAGAAGATACAAGATACAAGAAACATTGTACATAGGACAATATATCTCAGTCTCCTTCCAGTAGGTACCATGGGAACTCACACAGTTCTCCCAATAGCCATTAGCTACCCCGTCATATTTTCCTGAATCTCATCAATAACCTGAAATCTCTTTCCTTCCAAAGGTGATCTTAGTTTTGGGAAAAGCCAGAAGTCACAGAGCACCAAGTCTGGACTGTTAGTGGGGCTGAGTCACCTGGGTGATGTGATGTTTTGACAAAAAACTGCATGAGATGTGATGCATGAGTGGGTGTGTTGTTGTGATGAAGCTGCCAATCACCAGCTTCCCATAGCTGCAGCCTTCTGAATCACCCAATAGTTTCTGCAGAGGAATGTTCAAGCTAAAGGCAAAATCTGATGCAGACTTGTTGCTCTACTCACTCAGTCATTTTGAATGCAATGGCCACACAGTATTCATGCTCACTCAGTTGAGGCTACCGCCCCCAGTGACCAGTACAGTGAAGTCGTCATTATTCACACATGTTCATTCCAGTCCATGGTCCTTGGCTGCCAGGTTTCATCATTGTCGCACAAACCATTCTCGTTATGTTAACAATGGCAGGACTTTTTCCGGACAGACTTCACATGCAGCCCCCATCGCCTTCCTCACATGCCTATCCTTTTCCCAGAGTCAGCAGCAACCCTGCAGATGGTGTTAACACTTACTTCCCCAGCTTTTCTTTATAGTTATATCACTTATGCTTCTACTTCTTAACAATAGAATGTTTTAGTTTTGCATGATTTTGACATCTATACAAATGACATGACATTGCTATTAATTCCCTGCTATTTGCTTTTTTAAACATTATGTTCTGAGGTGTATCCACATTGTTTATGTAGCTATAATTTACTCTTTTCGGTCTTGTAGAATAGACTAGTGTATAGATAAGGTAGAATTCAGTTATCCATTTTACTTTAAATGGACATTTTATCACTTCCTTTTCCCCTATTATTATCAGTACTTCTAGCAACATTATTATATAAACTCATAGTGTGCATGGACAAGGTTCTCTGTAGGGTAGATATTTGGGAGTCAAACTGATGCTTCACAGGATCTGAACATGTTCAATATTACTATATAGTGCCATTGCCTTGTTTATAAAGTGACTGTCACCATTTACAATCCTACCACCAGTATGTAAGAGATGTGGCTGCCTGCCCTCCTTGCCAATACTTGATATTCTCAATTCCTACTCTTTGCCAATCTGTTGAATGAAAAGTTGTACCTCCTCCTGTTGTTAGTTTTCTTTGATTACTAGTGGATTGTGTAATATTTTAAAATGCTAATTGATCACTAGAATTGCTGCTTTTGTGAAGTGCACATTAAAGGCTTTGCACATGTTTTTCTTTGAGTTGTCTTCAATTCATTGATGAATGTAAGTTCTGTTTACTGTCTGGTTACTAACTTTTTCATTACATACTCCCAAACACCATCTCTGACTGTGTGGTTTGTCATTGAATTTTTTGTATTAACTCTTCAGATGAACAGATGTTCTTAATACTGTTCAGTACATCATGTATTTCCTCGTGAATTATACTTTTTAGTTCTTGTTTAGAAACTCTTCCCTCTCCAAAACTCATATGGATATTCTGCTATTCTCTCATGTTATTTTCTAAAAGCTTTATTGTTTTACTTTTCACGCTTAAATATTTAATCCACCTGGAATTGATTTTGTATATGGTATGAATAGGGGTCAAATTTCACTTTTGTCTACAGGAATAACCAATTGCTCCAGGATCATTTGTTGAATAGTTCCCTTTTTTTCCCACTGATGTGCAATGCTAGAAATAAATCTAATTTCCATGCACGTGTGGGCCTGTTTCTAGGCTCTTTTATCTTCTCATGTAGTTATTTGACCACGTGTACACCAACAGCAGCCTGCTTTGATTACCACCACCTAATAATAATGCTTAGTGTTTTGAAAGCCAAATCCACCACTTTTTTTCCTCAGAAGTGTTTTGGCTCTCATTGGCTTTTTTGCTCTTCCATATAAAATGGTTGAGTCAACTTGTCAAGTTGCTTAAAAATAACCTGTTTTTACGGCCTTAGAATTACACTGACTTTGTGCACTTATAAATCAATTTGGAAAGAAATTACATAAATATTGTGTCATACTATCCATGAACATGATATAGCAATTGTTAATTTTGTTCTTCTCTAATGTTTTTCAATAAAGTTTTATGAGATTTTCCATAAAGCTCCTTCCCATCTCTGTTAGGTTTATGTCTAGGTACTTGATACTGATGTCATTATAAGTTGTTTCTTTTTTAAAATATGTGTTCTGTTCATTCATTTTTTTATTCGTTTGTGTCAAGAATCCCTGCTGATCCTAAGTGAGGAGGAGAAGCTGCTGGGATTGCCTTCTGGAGCTCCGAGTCCCCTTGCAGGGTGCTGAGTGCTGCCGGCACTGGTCCACCGAGGCTCCACAAATGCTTGCTGTTTTTGTTCCTCTTGTTCTCCTTCACTGACTTATCTTAGGAACTGGTTTGTGTATCTTGAGTGTCTGGTAGTAAACCAAAGCTTTGAACTTTGGCACCTGTCTCTCTGGACCTGGCCAGCTGCCTTCTCTGATTGAGAACTTGATGTGTTGACTTGTTCATGCTTACTGTAATTCCTTTGCAAAGAAGGCTGTATGTGGAGGCAGTTTTAAAACGTATATACATAAAGATCCTACATAAAAGCAATCTGGTAAGAAGGAAAATGTAGGGAAAGCTTCTTTAATTGAATTTGCATACTGAGTGTACAGTTTAAATTTAGATCATTTGATCCCTCTTTGCATCACTTTTGTTATATGAAAATGAGACCATTAATAGAATTCACTGAGCTCCTGTAAGGAGGAAATGAAAGAATATGTGTGAAAAATTAGAAGAGCATTTGCTTTGGAACAATTGCTCAACAAATGCAGGCTATACTAATATTAACAGTAGTAGTGTTTACTGTTAGATTGTTTCTTGGGGGTGATGTGTTGAGCTGATCATGATGACATTTACTGAGGAGGAGGACTAGATTTCCAGAGGCATCTGAGGTTTTCTCACATATTTGCCTGACAGCAGGGTATAATTTAAGGTGGAAGAAGATTTCCATTTGTCCTAAATCACTTGCACGCATTCACAGTCCCCAAGGTTTTAACAATACTTGACAATTTTTCTTTTATACAGTTAGTTTCCCATTTAAATACAGATATTCTTTGAGGCAGTTGACAAAGCAATAATATAGGAATTTGAAATCAAACAATTTAAGGTGGTGTCTTTGCTAATCTGTCACTTTCCTGTATGGCCTTAGGTAAGTCTGTGTTAAGGTTCAACAATACCTAGTTCTTCTTTCTTTGTGGGTAACCTCAGTTATTCTTACCCAGGGGCTGTGAATGGAAGTGATGTAACGTGGAAGGTTAGAGCAGAAATTGCTGGAAAGCAAGGGACCCCAATTCGAGCAAGGGACCTCCCAAAATCCAGCACAGAGACTGCTCCCCTTCTTGCTGAGAAAGGCAGAGGGTTGGGAAAGGTGCAGAGGGGGCAGATTAAAGCAGCCTGCCTTCTGCAAAGGGAGGGGCTGCCTGAAAAAGGGGACTTGTCTGAGGCAAGAAGCTAGTATAAACACAATGCAGTTATCGGAAAGAGGGGAAGAGAGGTCCTGAAATTCAAACCAGAGCTTGGGCTTAATAGCTTACAGCCTTGGGGCTACTAGCTCGTGACACAGGCTACACAGCACTTGCTCACTTGCATGAGCTGTGGAGGACGGACACCCCACCAAGGGTGACTAGACATTTCTGCCCATGCCCAGAAAAAGCAGCAGAGACAAACATGGCCATTGGTTAAAAAGCTGGACACTCCCACTGGTTTCCAGAGTGCCTGGGATTGTGGGACAGAAGACTTTTTAAACAGGAGTTAGGGAGAAGCTCGCTTTGGATTTTGGCTCTGGGTATAGGCTCCTGCCTCTCTCTTGGCTCTTCAGGTGTGCTTGGACACTCTGTGTCTCTGGCCCTTGCTCCCTGCATGGTCTGGAGCTCTCATGAGACCGGCCAATGCCAGGCCCACCAGGAGCTTAGGCCCTCCATGGTTGGGAGCCTGCTCCCGGAGGAAGGGCCTCACACTGGGATGTGTGCCTTGCTGGCCTCCATTATACATAGTGTCCCAAAATGGACATCCAGTGCAGCCGTGGCACACTCATCCTGGATGGCTACCTGGAGACTGAGAACAGTGCATCCCAGATCCTGAAAGAGAGAGCTGCTGCCAGAAGATGGAGATACTGAAGCCCACAAGTGTGCATTCTAGAGAGGATGGGGATCTGTTTGTGTGTCTGGCTTAAACCAAAAAGGACAGATAAGGAAATGGGGAACTTCTGGGTGTGGTTTTGGCTTGTAATCTTTTGGTGAGCAAAGCAAATACTGGGTCTCATGGGAGAGGGGCTCAGAGCAGGAGTGCTCTCAGCCCCCACCCCCCCAAATTGGAACCCTGTTAATAAAAACTTGTTTCCTTCCATGCAAATCTTTGGGTCATGTGTTAGGGTAACAAGCAGCCTAACCCCATGCTGCACAATTATGGTGACACGTGCCACTCCTGGCCTGAAGCATTTGTCATTGTGAGACCCTCCACTTTTTGTCTTCTATTGGCCTTCCACAAAAGTTATCAAGATGCCCTCACATTAAGATGACAGAATCAAAAATATGGGTGTTCAGTTTGGACTGCCAATTTAACATTTGGGGGAAGATCATTCTTAGAGAGGCCCCTGGACTCAGAATAGAAAGGATTTTATGTGCAAAATATACTTTTGCTACATTAAGCAATTGAATTTTTTTTTGCTATTGTTAACTCAGCCTTAGTCTATCTTTGATTAATAAAATTCCTTTACCTTCCCAAGCCTTAGTTTTCTCATCCTTAAAGTAGGAATAATAATATCTACATAACTATGTTTTTTAAAGATAAAATTGAATGAGGTAACATGTGCAAAACCTCCAAGTTTACATCTGTATAAAGTAATTGCTCCTAAGTGATAGTTATTATTATGTTTAAGACCCAGTGAGGAGCCTCAGGAATTCTAAACAGAGATAACCTAGGAAAAGTTTCTTGCTTTCAAAGAGCATGGGAATGTTGAGAAATTAATATTTCTACTTCAAATTTTGCTCTTCTGACCTCCATCTTGATTGCTTAATAACCAGTGGGGCAAAAAGCACTATGTTTGGTTCCTGTGCTCTTCAGATACTAATTGCAGATAAGCTGAACTATGACACTAGGCAGAAATTAGCTTGGTGACCCGTCTGACCTGTCACTCTCTCTTCCAATGACCTCTTTCTGTTTCCTCTACAACCATGTCCCATTCCTCCACCTGTGCCTATTCTCTTCTTTTGTAATCACAAGTAAATTATCAAATGAACTCCCAAATATTGTTTGTTTTCCCTGAGAATCAGAGATAAGCTTTATCCTCATTTTTGCTGCTTGCCATTTATTTGACTCTTCTGAGCTCTCCTCTGCTCAGCCTATTTTGCAGGGCTGTTGTGAGGGTGTGTTAATTTAATAGGGATTCACTGATTATTGCATGTCTGTCAAACTTTTTTTTACAAAAAGAATTCCTAACCTAAATAAGACATCCTGGAATTGCTGGACTTACATCGCACATACACATCTCCTCACCCTTCTCGTGCAATTCTAGCAACATAGAAGTCTTGCTTGTAGGGCTAGAAAATAACTTATTTTCTGTGTGTGAAGGAAAGAAGGAGGTAACATTTACTGAACACACATTAGTTTAATTATGTGTGTTGTTTCATTCCATGATAATTTTTAAGGTGATGGAATATGGGTTGAGAAGGTTAATTAATCTGAGAAATGTCACACACTGAAGAATTCCTTCAGAGCTTTTTTCTTCCATTTTCTCCCTTGTTTCTCTAATTCAAAAAACTGGACTTTTTTGTCACACTAATAGCATTTTATTTGTACTAAGTAAGAGAAATACATAATTCATGGAAATACTAAAACAATAATAAGTAGCAATTTTAA
>VMDR010028033.1:0-13322 GCA_007922815.1 Macrotus californicus
AGTATAGGGTAAAGGAGGGTCAGGAGGTCTAAGCATGCTTCTATCTCCCCTAGGGGGAATCTATATTTTACTTCTGACTAAATAAACTGCATAGGGAAAGCCTGGAATGATAGGGAGAGGCCTTTGGCGGTTTTTGTTGTTTTAAGGGTAATATTTTAACCTTGCTGCCATCGGAGGGGGAATTAATGTGGGTGCAGGAGCGGGGATCTCTTCCTGCCTCAAATGATCTAACATCCTTCTCAGAACTCTCAGGGGGTAATTTATCTAGGGCCTTTCTCAACAAATCACATGAGGGACAAACAGGGGTGGATGAATCAGGTTGGTCAGTATATGGCTCACCAGGTGTTTTCTTAAAAGTCCTGGCAGTCTGTTTTTCCAAGTTCTCAAAATCCTTTCCAGTATTTCCTCCTTTCTTAGTTATCTCAAGCAAATATACTAGGAATACCATAAGCTCCACAATTGATATTGCTGCCCCCCCGCCCCGGTTATGCCGCATCCTCCTCCCAGAAGTCGTCTTCCTTGAAGCTCCTTCCCTAGCGCCTGTGTCTTACCAGGGGCTAGTTGGGACAAAGGATGCGGCATACCCGACCTTACCGAGAAGCCTCGGTGTCGTTGGCCCTTAACTGGGCTGATGTGCGTGCGTTTCCACCTCGTCGGTGTATTGGTTCCACAACTGTGGCTCGAAGCCTCCGGTCGTCCCTGTTCCTGGGCGCCAGATGTCGTGGTCCCGTCCAGCAGGACCGCGTGTTGTTGTGGAATGCTTGTCCTAGATCCCCGGACAAGTGACGAACAAATTCACACGGACTAAAGAAATCCAGTGGAGAAAAGGGACGAGTGGCTGATCTCTCAAAGACAAAAAAAAGCCCTCACTCCTGCCTCGACAGGCTTTTATTGATACTCTAGGTACATGACATCCACGGTGATTCTCATTAAGTATGCACAGGTTCACTTGAGGTGTTTCCCATCATAAAAGAAAGAAAGTCGCCAGTAGCTTCAAAGAGAAAGGTCATCCACAAATGTAAAGGACAGAAGGCTGGGCTATTGACATTCTTGCTTGGGAAGGCTAGCACAAGTCACAGTAAACTTCTGCTGTTTCCATCCCAGGTGAGGGAGTTTTTGCAAGAGCAAGTTTCAAAGCGGCCTAGGTACAATGCAGGCCCGATTACCCATGGGAAACCTATCCAAGGACACGATCTGCAAACCACACGCAATCTAGACTGTGTTCAGACCCAGAGCTGTGTCACAGGCCATATGATGCATGAACAGGTTCCCCACAATTTTACTGTTCATACTTTTGATCTTTTTCTTAGATAAGTCCCTTTAACAGTTCGTATAATAAGGGCTTGGTGATGATGAACTCCTTGAACTTGACCTTATCTGGGAACCACTTGATGTGACTTTCCATTCTAAATGATAGCTTGGCTGGATAGAGTCATCTTGGATGTAGGTCCTTGTTTTTCATGACTTGGAATACTTCTTTCCAGCCCCTTCTTGCCTGCAAGGTTTCTTTTGAGAAATCAGTTGATAGTCTCATGGGCACTCCTTTGTAGGCTACAGTTTCCTTTTCTCTTGCTGCTTTTAAGATTCTGTCTTTATCTTTCATCTTGGGTGATGGAATTATGATGTGCCTTGGTGTGTTCCTCCTTGGGTCCAACTTGTTTGGGACTCTCTGAGCTTCCTGGACTCCCTGGAAGTCTATTTCCTTTGCCAGATTGGGGAAGCTCTCCTTCACTATTTGTTGAAATAAGTTTTCAATTTCTTTCTCTTCCTCTTCTCCTTCTGGCACCCCTATGATTCAGATGTTGGAACGTTTAAAGACATCCTGGAGGTTCCTAAGCCTCTCCTTGTTTTTTTGAATTCTTGTTTCTTCATTGTGTTCTGGGTGAATGTTTCTTTCTTTCTTCAGGTCCACACCATTGATTTGAGTCCTGCTTTCCTTCCCATCACTGTGGGTTCCCTGTACATTTTCCTTCATTTCACTTAGCACAGCCTTCATTTGTTCATCTAGTTTGTGACCATATTCAACCACTTCTGGAAGCATCCTGATTCCCAGTGTTCTGAACTCTGCATCTGATAGGTCGGCTATCTCTTTGTAACTTAGTTGTATTTTTTTCTGGAGCTTTGATCTGTTCTTTCATTTGGGCCATTTTTTTTTTGTTTGTTTGTTTGTTTTGTCTCGGCGCAGCCGTGACACATTAAGGGTCGGGGCCTTAGGTGTTCACCTGGGCGGCGCCGCCACGTCGCTGCGATGTGACACTGTATGTGGAGGACGGTCCAAGAGGGAATTGTGCTGAATACTCAGCTCTCTGCTGGTTTTCAATCAATTCCTCTGTACCCACAGTCAAATTGGGCCCTTCTGGTGCTGATTCTCAGGTGGGTTGATTTACGTATGTTCTAGGACCCTGTGGGTGTCTCCAAAGAACTCTACCATGATGCTGGGAGTTTTTCCCACCACCCATGCCTCAACCCCCGCAGGTGTTTTCAGTCAGAGGTTTGAGGCTTTGTCCCCCTGCCTGGAACCCTGGGCTTCGTGGTCTGTCTCGCTCCCCTGTTGTGCCTCCCAGTTGATCCGTGCATGGGTGTGGGACCACCGGGTCCGCCAGCTACCACTTTGCCGTGAGTCCTCTCCGCCCGGCTGACTGTATGTGCCCCGCCTACCGGTCTGGATGAATGTTGTTCTAACTCCTTGGCTGTCGGACCTCCATACAGTTCGATTTTCTGTCAGTTCTGGTTGTTGTTTGTTTTTAAATGGGTTGTTGTGCTTGTTTTGGTTGTTGGAGGAGGCGCAGTGTGTCAACCTACACCTCCCTCTTGGCCGGACTTCTCCAAATTTTTCCTTATGGAGAGAAATTTCCGTTCCTTGGGAGACTGCAGAAGGCACTGGGAAGAGTTTTGTGTTCCAAAAGAGAACAATGTTGTGAGACAACGGAACGGTGAAATCGTCTGTAAGGTGTCAGAGGGCGGTGGCACAGAACAGTGACGACTTTGTGCAGTCGCGTTGTTGGGGGAAAATGCAAAGCCTGCCTGAGATTGCGTCTCAGGGTAAAAAGCCAGTGAATTGTTCAGCCTAGCCATTAGAGGGATATGCGTTCCGCCTGTCGATGTCTGCTGCCATCTCGTGGTCATTTTGTAGATGACAGCTTAGTACAGGTCAGCAGGAAAAGCGGTTGATTCCATTGGAATTTTTTTCTTTTTTTAAAATATATTTTATTGATTATGCTATTACAGTTGTCCCATCTTCCCACTCCTCCCCTCCTCCCTGCACACCGCTCTCACCTGCATCCACCCTCTTCAGTTCATGTCCATGGGTCATATGTATATATAAGTTCTTTGGCTTCTCCATTTCCTATAGTATTCTTAACATCCCCTGTCTATCTTCTACCTACCATTTATGATTCTTATTCCCTGGACCTTTTCCCTCTCTCTCCCCACCCACTCCCCTGATGATAACCCTCCGTGTGATCTCCATTCCTATGATTCTGTTCCTGTTCTAGTTGTTTGCTTAGTTTGTTTTTGTTTTGGTTTTAGGTTCGGTTGTTAATAACGGTGAGTTTGTGGTCATTTTACTGTTCCTATTTTTGATCTTCTATTTCTTAGATAAGTCCCTTTAATGTTTCATATAATAAGGGCTTGGTGATGATGAACTCCTTGAAGGTGACCTTATCTGGGAAGCACTTCATCTGCCCTTCCCTTCTAAATGATAGCTTTGCTGCATAGAGTCATCTTCGATGTAGGTCCTTGCCTTTCATGACTTGGAATATTTCTTTCCAGCCCCTTCTTGCCTACAAGGTTTCTTTTGAGAAATCAGCTGACAGTCTGATGGGACTCCTTTGTAGGCTACTGTCTCCTTTTCTCTTGCTGCTTTTAAGATTCTGTCTTTCATCTTGGGTGATGGAATTATGATGTGCCTTGGTGTGTTCCTCCTTGGGTCCAACTTCTTTGTTATTCTGTGAGCTTCCTGGACTCCATGAAAGTCTATTTTCTTTGCCAGATTGGGGAAGTTCTCCTTTATTATTTGTTGCAATAAGTTTTCAATTTCTTTCTCTTCCTCTTCTCCTTCTGGCACCCCTATGATTTGGATGTTGGAATGTGTAAATATGTCCTGGAGGTTCCTAAGCCTCTCCTCATTTTTTTGAATTCTTGTTTCTTCATTGTGTTCTGGGTGAATGTTTCTTTCTTCCTTCTAGTCCACACCATTGATTTGAGTCCCGTTTTTCTTCCCCTCCTTGTTGGTTCCCTGTACATTTTCCTTCATTTCCCTTATTGTAGCCTTCATTTGTTCATCTAATTTGTGACCAAATTCAACCAATTCTGTGAGCATCCTGATTCCCAGTGTTTTGTACTGTGCATCTGATAGGTTGGCTATCTCTTCGTCGCTTAATTGTATTTTTTCTGGAGTTTTGATCTGTTCTTTCACATGGGCCATTTTTTTTTTTTTTTTTTTTTTTTTTTTTTTTTTTTTTGTCTTGGCATGTCTCTTATGCGGTAAGGGGCAGAGCCTTAGGTGTTCACCACGGTGGGGCCTCCACGTCGCTACGTTATGACGCTGTACGTGGGGCCAGGTTGTGAGGGGAAATGGTGGTTGCTCCGCTCTGTGCTGGTTTTCAGTGACTTTCTGCACTTCGCACAGTCAAATTGGACCCTTCTGGTTTGATTGTGGCAGTGACTCCTGGTTGGGTGTGCTTGCGCACATTCTGGACCCTGTGGGGCTCTCCAACAAACTCTCCTGTGAGGCTGGGAGTTTCTCCCGCTGCCGCCGCCTCAACCCCCCACAGGAGTTTTCAGTCAGAGGCTTTGAGGCTTTATTTCCCCTGCGCTGCAACTCTGGGTTGCAGGGTCTGTCTGTCTCACTCCCCAGATGTTCCTCCTGGTTTATCCGCATGAGGGTGTGGGACCACCCGTTCCGCCGCCGCGCCTCGCTCTGATCCGCGCCCCACCGCGCGAGTCCTCTCCGCCCTGCTCCCCATCTCCGCCACTCATACCGGTCTGGAAGAAAGTTTCTTCTTTAATTCCTTGGCTGTCCGTCTTCCATACAGTTTGATTTTCTGTCCATTCTGGTTGTTTTTTGTTTTTCAATTTGTTGTTGTCCTTCTTGAGGAGGCACAGTGTGTCTATATACACCTCCATCTTGGCCGGAAGCCCCTGATTCCATTGGAATTTCAATGAGTTTTCATGGCAGTGGTATTTACATTGGAATGTTTCTAAATCTCGGCACTGTCCAGTTACTTTGCGAGTGGTTTGTAAGTGAAAGGAAAGGGAGCCATGAACGTGGTGTATGTGACCTTTGTTGGAACTGGATTTGTCCTGTAGTGGAGTCAGTTTTTGTCAAGGTGCATGTCATGGTCCTGTCCGGCGGGGCCGCATGTCATTGTGGAATGCTTGTCCTATATCCCCGGACGAGTGAGGAACAAATTCACGTGGATTAAAGGAATCTGGTGGACAAAAAAGGGATGTGTGGCCGATCTCTAAATGATAAAGAGAGGGGCTCAGACCCCTCGCCTGGACATCCTTTTATTGACACTCCAGGTGCATTACATCCAGAATGGTCCTCATTACCTATGCACAGGTTCGCTTTGGGTAGATACCTTTTACAGACAACAGAGGAAAGCATGTTGCCAAGTACTTCAGAGAGAAAGGTCATTTACAAATGTAGAGGGGGAAAGGCTGAGCTGTTTCCATTCATGCTTGGGAAGTCTAGCACGTCACAGTAAACTTCTGCTGTGTCCATCCCAGGTGAGGGAGTTTTGCAAGAGCAAGTTTAAAAGCGGCTTAGGGACAATGCATGCCTGATTCCCCACGGGAGACCTATCCGTGGATGTTCTCTGCACACCACGTGCATCTGGTCTGCGTTCAGAACGAGAGTTGAATCACTGGGTCACATCGCACACGAATAGTTTCCCTAGAGTTGCAGGTGTGTTTGAAAATCGTTTGTCGTTGCTTTGCCTGCTGCAGCTTCCTCATCTAACGCGGAGGTAAAATGTGTACATAATGCTGCACCAAGAGATATGAAAGAACGCAAAGTGAAATATCAGCTCTATCACTGCATGCACGTGTCTACTTTCTCTGGATTTAATTGACTTCTTTGGGTTCCAAATATGGGCACAAAACTTATATATTTTCAGCTTTTATTTTTGACAACGTGCATTGAAGGGAGAAGAAGTTTTCATAAGTTTTGACAAGTAGTTATCTTTATCACCGTCCAGTTTAAATTATTTTGTAATTGAAATTGTTTTATTTTTGAGGTTCTTTGGAAGTGTATTACATAACTACCAAATAGAGGGACTTTCCAGCCACGCATTTTTAGTGAATTCTAGCTTAAGTGCAATAGGAGCACTTAAGAAACAGATTGTATATCATTTCAATGCTGCGATGCTTGTTGAAATTGGCTTTCTATTGGCATGGCCAAAGATAAAAACTTTTGGAAAGATGGAATTAGGAAGATGCCTGAAAGATGGCAGAAAGCAGTGGGACAAAATGGTGAACACGTTGTTCGATGAAATTATTGGTGAAAACGAAAAGTGTCTCTTTTATTGTGTCTACCAAAAAACCAAATGAAGCTTTCTACCAAGCCAACAGCAGTGTTCCAAGTGTCCGTCTCTGCTGCCATCTCGTGGGCTCATTGGGTCTAACATGTTAGTAGCAGGTCAGCAGGAAAAGTGGTTGATTGTAGTAGAATTTCAAGGAGTGTTGATTGTTGTGTTATTTAGACGTGTACTTAATAACTTTGAAATATCAGGATTTAATAGTTAGCTTTTGTTTCCAATTTACATATTAACAGCCATGCTAGTAAGAAATCTGCTGTGTCTAATTTCAGTCCTTTGAAATTTGTGAAAACTTTCCCTAGCACAGGGGTGGTCACCTTCAAAAATGTCCCCAGTGTGGCTCTCTGCTGCCATCTCATGTGTAACTTGGAAATAACAGCTTCGTGAAGGGCAGCAGGAAAAGTCATTGGTTATAGTGAATCATCTACTAAGGGTTCATGGAATGTTCTTTGAGAAGTGTCTTTCATTCCATTTAAATAAAAGGACTTTCTAGTTACCTTCTGTTTCTGACTTCTACATTAGCAGCCATGAGGGCGAGGCATGTGTTTTTTTATAATTTCCGTTCTTTGAAGTGTGTTGAAAACCGATGGATGGTACAATATGGTCATTTCCAAAATGTTCTAAGTGTGCATGACGCTGCCACCTCGTGGGCATTCCAGGGAATGACACCTTAGTGCAGGTCCAGGAAAAGTGGTTGATTCCAGTGGAATATCAATGACTGTAGATAGCACTGTTATTGAGAAGTGTGTTTCATAAGTTTTCAATGTAAGGACCTCTTAATTACCATTTGTTCCTGATTTCTATGTTAACAGCAATGAGAGTAAGAATTGTAGTGTATATAACTTCAGTTCTTTGTAATTTGTTCAATCTTGCTTTATAGCTGATGATGTTCATTAGGAAAATGTCCTAAGTGTGGTTCTCTTCTCGTCTCCAGTGCATCTTGGGAATAACACCGTTGTGCAGGCCAGCAGGAAAGGTTGTTAGCTGCAGCGAATCATCTATGAATGTTGAATGGAACGGTGCTTAGTCGTGTATATGAGTACTTTCATAGAAATGGACTTTGTAGTTCATTTTTCCTTCTATCCCCCACGTACAACAGTGGTATCTTTACATCGGGTAACTAGGCGCCTCTTGTGGGCCAGACCCATGTTCATGTTTAACTGTGTCCATGTCTTTGTGGTCCAATGTCCCGTGTGTGTCAACATCCTGGTAGCATCGATGTCCCTCCCGTGTCCACGTCCCCACCACGCAAATGTCCCAACCTCACCAAAATCGTGATTATGTCTAGGTCCCATCTGCCTTGATGTCATGGCCGTGCTGCCATCCTGTCTGTGTTTGTGTCCCTTGCAGGTCACTGTCCCATCTGTGTAGATGTAGAGGTCATGCTGCTGTGTTGCCTGCGGATCAGTGTCCCGTCTGCCTTGATGTCCCGGCTGCACCACTGTCCCACCTGTATGGATTTCTTGGCTGTGCCAGTTTTCTCTCTTTGTTGACGTCCCAGTTTCCTTGGTGTCCCAGCCATCCTTCTGTATTGTCTGAGTCGATGACTCGACCGAGTGGATACGTGAGCTGCGCCGCTGTCCTTTCTGTGTCAGTGTCCTGTCTGTGCCAGTGTCCTGGCTATGCCTTTGTCCTCCTGCATCGATGTCCCGGCTCACTGATGTCTCCACTGCTTGAGAGTGTTTTACACACATCCATATCTCGGCTGCCCGATGTGCTGGCAGTGTTGAAGTCCTGACTGCTTTGAGGTCCTGACTGCATTATTGTCCCACCTGTGTGGCCGTGGTTCGTCTCCTGGTTGGGGCTACACGTTCCCATGCCTTGCACTCACGTGCCCCGCTGCCCTTTGCTAGGTGCTGGCAGAGGCAGATGGCCACAGTGCACTAGACAGGGATGCTCAGTCCTTTGACCCCCTGTGGGCGATTCAAGGCCCTCCTGGCAGATGGTCGTTCTCTCAGGCCGTGTCCGCTGCTCTTGCCACAAGATTCCACAATTAAGCAAAGTAACCTATTCTTAACTGAATGATTATGTTTATGAAATTTGGGAGAATTTGTTCATTTATCTTGTGTTCTATAGTTTTGGGAATTGCCTAAGAAAAAGTAACATTCCACGTATGCTGTACTTTTCATAAATTTCCTGTCTATCTCCTGTTTTACCTCTCTGAGACCCCGCTTCCCCATCCTCCCAAAAGTCCTGTATTCTTGATATGATCCCATTGTCCAGTATTCATTTGTCTCATGCACACATTAAATGTTGAATATCTTGTATTTACCTGATTATGTTATTTTGATTATTATCCCACACGTGTTAGAGCCGACAAGGTTTGTAGAAAATAATCACTTTTTCAGCCCCGACAGTTTGAAAAGCAGGCGGTGTGGAGTGAGTGGTGAGACAGTGCACACTCCTGACCCTGCTGCCTCTGAGAGGCCATGGACGTCTGCCACCCAAAGTCAGCACCCTTGTTGTGTACTCTGTCTTTTGACCTGTCGCTACTGGGTTTGGTAAAATTTTGAAGTTTGCACTTGGGGAGACATGGGTTTTATCTTATTGAATCGTAAGTTTGTTTACAATGGGAGGATCTGGTTCAGCTCCTCTCTCTGGCCTTTGGTAACAAGGGCCTGGTGTCTTGCTCCAACTCCAAATTCTGGTCACGGCATCCTGGTTATAGGTCTGCATCTCTTGTGCAGGGCCTGTGCCTCAGAGTCAAAATGTACTCGGTTGTGTGTCTGCATTCTTGCACCTCTTAGGATTTGGCTTTGTGTCCTGGGTTCACATGCGAGGTCCAGGCGAATCAGATGAAGCTCTTGGTTCTATTGTATGGAATCTGGTATTAAAGGTCCGATGTCAATCCCTGGCCTCTGGTGTTTGACCTTCGGACTGCATGGTCTGGCTCGGGTGTGGGCACACGTCCTTGGTTTTGGGGCTTCGGGCCTGGACTCCTGGTTTTGGTTTGGGGTCCACTCCAGGGTCCAGGTTTCTGAGTCAAAGGTCTGTGTCCAGAGTCCTGTGTTTGCCTCTGGTGTCCGGTGTCTGTGAACAGATGATCATTGTGTCAAATCCAATGCCAATAGGAGTCTCCAAGTGGATGAAGGTCAGGCAGATTACTAAAAAGCCATGGAAATTCTTTGGTAGTGAAATGGAAAAATGGAGCTTGATAGTTACATAAGGACTAGCAATGTACAGACAGGTTACAAATCCGAGGATCTTATCTTCCCTAACCCAAGACATTTGAAAGCAAATGGCTCAAACATTCGAGACCATGCAGGGGAAGACCCACCTCAGTCCCAGGCCTTCTCTGGTGACTTTTCTGAAGGAGACACTCACCAGAGAAGGACCCAGATCACTGTGTGTGCTCATTTTGTTGCATCAGCACATCGGAGGACACACCTGGAAAGCTGAGTATCCTGTGGAGGTTACTCTTCTAAGACCTCCTCTAAAGTCCTCAAGGTTAGAAAACAGGCAAAACCTTCCAAAAAAGGACCCAGCACACACTGTTCGTTGAGCACACACGCACCTTCTCTTCTCTTTGCTGCATATGTTCGCTTTGTTTCTCCTCATCTCCAAAGGTCCCTCGGACACTTGCAGCCAGGAGAGCAGTGGGCAGTGGCTGCTCGTCCCAGGCTCACCCCTGATCCTGTGTCCAAGGACCTTCTTTCCCAAGAAGCAGCTCTACCAATACTCACTCTTGTTGCTGTGATTGTGCCTCTTGTATCTAAAGCTCTTTCTGTTTCACTGTCCTTACATTTAATATACAAACTCTCAAAGTTCCGTAGCTTCGTGCTGTGAAAATTTTACTGCAGGAAGTCAAGAATCTACACACATGAGACCTTGCCAGGGCAACCCCCCTCTTTGGGTTGGTACCTTTTCAGTGACAGAATAACCAAATTTTCATCATTCCTTTCCCTGTGGATGGACATTTGAGTACTTCCTACCTTTCGGTTGTTGTTAATAGTGCCGTTATGAATAATCATGTGTAAGTTTGTTATAACATCTGTCTTCAATTTCTCAGCTGTATATTTCAAAATAGAGTTATTGAGCACAGCAGGGTAATTGTTTGGAGGAAATAGCCAAAGCATTTTCTACAATGTCCGCCCTATTTTACATTTACAAAAGAAATGGTCAATTGTTGTAATTTTTGTTTGTGATATTACAATCTCTCTGTTTTGCTCTCTCATCACACCTTTGTAGCATCTGTGAAGGTGTGTTGTGCCAGGATTTAGGTACTGAACATCCTTCCTGGATTTTTTTCCCACTTGTAGGAATGTCTCCTCTTCAGAAGGGACTATTCAAGTTCTTTCAAAAACACAGATGTCTGCCTGGGTGGTTTGGCTCAGTGGATGAAGCACCAGCTTGTAAATCAAAGGGTTTGATTCCCAGAGATATGCCTTCCATCTGTCGGTCTCTGCTGCCATCTCGTGTACATTCTTGGGAATGACACCTTAGTGCTGGGCAGTGGGGTGGGGTGGGAGGGAGTGGTCAATTTCAGTGGAATATCAATGACTTGGTGTCAGTGGTATTTACACGTGCATTGGAAAACGTCCAAAGGTCAGCACTGTCCAATTACCTTGTGACTGGTCTCCAGATTTACAGTCAGGGACCAATAAGCGGGTTTTATTTGACATCTCTCAGATCTCGCTGTGTAACGTAATAGTTTTGGGTTTCCAGAAGCGCCAAGTGTGCTTGAAAATCATTTGTCAATTGCTTTGTCTGTTGCAGTCTCTTTAAACAAAAGGTAGGTAAAATTTACTTCAAACTCTCCACCAAGAGGTAAAAAAAAAAATAAAGTAAAATGCCTGCACTTTCATTTCATGTATATGCCCTTCCAAACAGGTCTACAGGCTCCTTTCCGCCAGTTTGCCTGGACTTCATTTACTATCTCACGTGCCTCGTTCAGGTGCCCAACGTGTGCATTTCCAGCTTCTGTTTCCTGTCTGAGCATTCACGGGCAAAGACTTCTTTCTCAAGTTTTGGTACGGAGTATCTTCACTATCATTCAGGTCCAGTTATTTTGTAATTCCAATGGTAGTTCCGTTCAGAGGTTTCATATGAGTCCATTTCATAAGTCCCGAAAGACAGAACTTTCTAGTCGTCCATTCTCAGTGAATGCCACTGTAAGAGCTATGAGGTCAGAAAACATACAGGATTCCGATGCTGTGATGCTGGTTGAATATTGCTTTGAACTGGCTTGACCACAAAGTATTTCCTTCGGCCCCCACCCAGCCTGTCGTGTGAGTCCCGTCCCATGTACTTGTCTTTCAAGTTCTTTGAAACCATTTTTTTAGACTGTATTGTGGCACCTGTCCTATCTGCTTGCATTAAAAAACATCATCAAAACTGGTGAATATCTGTGTGGCCACTTTCACACGGAAGATGGATGAATGTAAGCAATGTTTTTGGCACGTTTGGCTCTGTCATTTTCAGAAAGATGCAAGCGCTAGTGTAAGGCCAAAAAAGGTTTGTGGTGTGTATGGAGAAGGCGCTGTGAGTGATGGAATTTGTCAGAAGTGGAGTGTGAAGGGTCATGCCAGAGATTTCTCTCATGCAGTTGGCTCACGGGTCTGGCAGTGCAGTTGCAGTGGGGAGCCATCCAGGGCAGACGTTGAGTGAGGACAGACCTAGTTGTGACACATGGGAGACAGGAAACACACTCAGAGCACCCTAATCAAGCGTCTAAAATGATTTGCACCAGCACAGCTAGGTCAATCGCTTCGATGTTTGGGTTCCACAGAAGTTTAGCGGGGGGGACTTCCGGCCAAGATGGAGGCGTAGGTAGACACCCTGTGCCTCCTCGCACGACCAAAAGACGGACAACAACAAATTTTAAGGGAAAGGGCAACCAGAACTGACAGAAAATCGAACCGTATGGAAGTCTGACAACCAAGAAACTAAGAAACATACATCCAGACCGGTAGGAGGGGCGGAGAGGACTCGCGTGGCGGGGTGGCGGCTGGCGGATCCGGGAAAGGCGCGGCTGGCTGGGAGAGGTGGCGGCTGTGGCCCGGGAGTCCCACTCCCTCGTGAGGATAAACGGGGAGGAACGGCTCGGGAGCCAGACGGACCCCGCGGCCCAGAGTTCCGGCGCCGGGGGGTGAAGCCTCAAGGCCTCTGATTGAAAACTCCTGTGGGGGTTGGGGCGGCGGCAGCGGGGGAAACTCCCGGCCTCACGGGAGAGCTCATTGGAGAGACCCACAGGGTCCTGGAGCGTGCGCAGTCCTCCCACCGGGGATCAGCGCTGGAGCTAGCACCAGGGGGGCCCCGTTGGACTGTGGGTGGTGTGGAAGGTGACTGGTAACCGGCAGGGAGCGGAGCGGCCGCCATTGTTCCCTCTCGGACCCCTCCCCCACAAACAGCGTCACAACGCAGCGACGTGGCCGCCCCGTCCGGGTGAACACCTAAGGCTCCGCCCCTTACTACGTAACAGGCGCGCCAAGACAACAAAAATGGCCCAAATGAGAGAACAAATCAAAGCTCCAGAAAAAATACAACTAAGCGACGAAGAGATAGCCAACCTATCAGATGCACAGTTCAAAACACTGGTAATCAGGATGCTCACAGACTTGGTTGAATTTGGTCACAAAAGAGATAAACAAATGAAGGATACGATAAAGGAAATGAAGAAAAATGCACAAGGAACCAACAGCGAGGGGAAGAAAAATGGGACTCAAATCAATGGTGTGGACCAGAAGAAAGAAAGAAACATTCAACCAGAACACAATGGAGAAACAAGAATTCGAAAAAACGAGGAGAGGCTTGGGAACCTCCAGGATGTCTTTAAACGTT